>WNWK01015754.1:0-46871 GCA_009830355.1 Cherax destructor
TTTCGTTGGACAATGGTGTGGGGTAAAATGACAGAACCACAACAAGAATTGAGGGAATGATGTTTGTCAATAGTAACAGGAACAGTATCTATGGTTGTAAGAAGAGAAAGATCGCGAGCTTGGCCAGCATTCTGGACCGTGATGATGCGAGTGCCGCTCTTGAGAGCGTGAAATGAGATATCTTTACTTACATGGCGTAGCAGAGCCTTACCGATACTATGATCTGAAAGATAGGTATTAGGAGAAGTCGGTCGTAGAGTAAAAAATTTTGTCCATTGAGTAGTGTGAAACAAAGTGTCTAAGGGGAGTGCGTGACGAGCTAGTCGTTTCTGAGACGAACGAGAAGGAAGTGTCGAATCGTCATGTAAGGGTCGTGGCCGTTTGTGCGCAGGACCGGGGTTGGTCCAACGTGTGACGGGCGGGCAATTCGAAAATTGCTGCACCGTTAAGGGAGAAGCCGGAATCAAGGTCAGAGAATAGCGAAGGTCAGACATATCAAAAGGGCCAGTCGGGTCCCCGGTACCTAAAGCAGGTGACGAACCGGCACCAGCAAGAGGTACAGGGGTATTAGGGTTGTCCGAAAAGTTGTCTGTTAACGAGGTAGGGTCGGAACTAGGTGCGGTATCAAGGGGCCCGGGGGTAGGTTCACAGATTAGGGCATCCATGGTTAGGTTACTTCTTTCTTTTTGTTTTTAAGAAAAAAAAAAGAAGAAAATAAAAATAAAAAAAAGAATAAAAAAAGGGGGGAACGTGGAGGAATAGCTCCTAGGAGGAATGAAAGGGGCGTAAATCCCTCTCCGCGCCCAAGAGGACCTCAACACCGCAAGTAGTGCAGATGCTGCATGGAACCCGTGCCATACCCTACCCTTCATGCCAGTAAACCAGCAATCCGGGATAGCAACCTCACATCCACCGAGCCACCTCGGCGGACAAAAGAGAGGGTGGCCGGATATCCGCCACAAAGCATACCGCCTTCGGCCACCACCCCCGGAATCTGAAAGGTGGCCTCCAGAGATACACCCGTCGCCCGAAGGACCTCCCCAGGCGATCCAAATTCCATGGCAAACTACACCACCGCCAAGAACCTCAACGGAATGGGATTGGACCACAGTACCCTTCCCCCTACCTAGGAACTAGAATGCCTGTGGAGAGAAGCTCCCAGGGTAAAAATGGGAAGGAAATAAGGGAGGGATGAGGAGGAGGAGGAGGAGGAAAGGGAATAGGAAGGATGGGGAAGATGGGAAAGGGGAGGGGGGATTGGGGGGTAATTATGTTCGGTCTGAGGAAGAAGACCAAGAGGTCCAATTCCTCAGACCGATAGCCTCTTTACCGCGACAAGGAGCCCCCCTTAAAGAGGACAAAGAAGGGAAGTAACCCCAGATAAGGACTTGGTACCTGAAGTCTTTATGGAAGGGGATTCCCCTTCCAAACAATAGTGTATGTACCTTCATCCTCTCCCCTCCTCCCGTCTTCCATACACCAAGAAGTCTTCAATAAAGGTAAGTGTGCTGTCATTATTGATATAGTATACATATTTGTATGTACTTGATTTCTCATTGTTTTCTGTATGTAAATCTTTATTTAATATAACAAAAAAAAATTTTTTAATATTTTTGGGTGTCTGGAACAGATTAATTGGATTAACATTACAGCCTCTCCTCACTTAACGACGGAGATAGGGGCCTAAGACCCCGTCAGAAAAACGATTTCGTCGCTAATCGAGGAATGACCCCTTACTGACACTTTAAAAGTGTCACCACCCCTCCCTCTCCCCACCTTCTTCCCTTCTCTGTATAGCCCCCAGCCCCACACACCCTCAGATACCTCTCCATATATGACAGTTTTTATTAATTTGGGCGTCTTTATCATGTCTGTCTATCGATCTATCTGTCTGGCTGACTGAATGACTTGCTGACTTGACTGAATAACTTGACTGAATGACTTGACTGAATGAATGAATGACTTGACTGAATGAATGAATGACAGACTGAATGAATGAATGACTTGACTGAATGAATGAATGAATGACTTGACTGAATGAATGAATGAATGACTTGACTGAATGAATGAATGACTTAGACTGAATGAATGAATGACTTGACTGAATGAATGAATGAATGACTTGACTGAATGAATGAATGAATGACTTGACTGAATGAATGAATGAATGACTTGACTGAATGAATGAATGAATGACTTGACTGAATGAATGAATGAATGAATGACTTGACTGAATGAATGAATGAATGACTTGACTGAATGAATGAATGAATTGACTGAATGAATGACTTGACTGAATGAATGAAAGACTTGACAATGACTTACTGAAAAAAGAATGTATGTTTGGCACAGCCATAACATTTCTGTAATGGTTGCTGTCACTTTTTTTATGGTGTTGTGACAAGCGTCTGATAACTGATGACAACCAGTGACATTTGATAAATTGTACTGCTGCAGGGAACCCTTGCTTGTGTCATGTTTATTATGAAATACTATGACATTTATAGTGCCCCAGAGCGATTATTTATTATTATTATTATTATTATTACCATCAACATACCTTGTTAATTGAAGTCTTCAATAAAGGTAAGTGTGCTGTCATTATTGATATAGTATACATATTTGTATGTACTTGATTTCTCATTGTTTTCTGTATGTAAATCTTTATTTAATATAACAAAAAAATTTTTTTTAATATTTTTGGGTGTCTGGAACAGATTAATTGGATTAACATTACAGCCTCTCCTCACTTAACGACGGAGATAGGGCCTAAGACCCCGTCAGAAAACGATTTCGTCGCTAATCGAGGGAAAGACCCCTTACTGACACTTTAAAAGTGTCACCACCCCTCCCTCTCCCACCTTCTTCCCTTCTCTGTATAGCCCCAGCCCCACACACCCTCAGATACCTCTCCATATGACAGTTTTTATTAATTTGGGCGTCTTTATCATGTCTGTCTATCGATCTATCTGTCTGGCTGACTGAATGACTTGCTGACTTGACTGAATAACTTGACTGAATGACTTGACAATGAATGAATGACTTGACTGAATGAATGAATGACAGACTGAATGAATGAATGACTTGACTGAATGAATGAATGAATGACTTGACTGAATGAATGAATGAATGACTTGACTGAATGAATGAATGACTTAGACTGAATGAATGAATGACTTGACTGAATGAATGAATGAATGACTTGACTGAATGAATGAATGACTTGACTGAATGAATGACTTGACTGAATGAATGAATGAATGACTTGACTGAATGAATGAATGAATGACTTGACTGAATGAATGAATGAATGACTTGACTGAATGAATGAATGAATGAATGACTTGACTGAATGAATGAATGAATGAATGACTTGACTGAATGAATGAATGAATGACTTGACTGAATGAATGAATGAATTGACTGAATGAATGACTTGACTGAATGAATGAAAGACTTGACAATGACTTACTGAAAAAAGAATGTATGTTTGGCACAGCCATAACATTTCTGTAATGGTTGCTGTCACTTTTTTTATGGTGTTGTGACAAGCGTCTGATAACTGATGACAGCCAGTGACATTTGATAAATTGTACTGCTGCAGGGAACCCTTGCTTGTGTCATGTTTATTATGAAATACTATGACATTTATAGTGCCCCAGAGCGATTATTTATTATTATTATTATTATTATTACCATCAACATACCTTGTTAATTGAAGTCTTCAATAAAGGTAAGTGTGCTGTCATTATTGATATAGTATACATATTTGTATGTACTTGATTTCTCATTGTTTTCTGTATGTAAATCTTTATTTAATATAACAAAAAAAAAATTTTTAATATTTTTGGGTGTCTGGAACAGATTAATTGGATTAACATTACAGCCTCTCCTCACTTAACGAGGAATGACCCCTTACTGACACTTTAAAAGTGTCACCACCCCTCCCTCTCCCCACCTTCTTCCCTTCTCTGTATAGCCCCCAGCCCCACACACCCTCAGATACCTCTCCATATATGACAGTTTTTATTAATTTGGGCGTCTTTATCATGTCTGTCTATCGATCTATCTGTCTGGCTGACTGAATGACTTGCTGACTTGACTGAATAACTTGACTGAATGACTTGACAATGAATGAATGACTTGACTGAATGAATGAATGACAGACTGAATGAATGAATGACTTGACTGAATGAATGAATGAATGACTTGACTGAATGAATGAATGAATGACTTGACTGAATGAATGAATGACTTAGACTGAATGAATGAATGACTTGACTGAATGAATGAATGAATGAATGACTTGACTGAATGAATGAATGACTTGACTGAATGAATGACTTGACTGAATGAATGAATGAATGACTTGACTGAATGAATGAATGAATGACTTGACTGAATGAATGAATGAATGACTTGACTGAATGAATGAATGAATGAATGACTTGACTGAATGAATGAATGAATGAATGACTTGACTGAATGAATGAATGAATGACTTGACTGAATGAATGAATGAATTGACTGAATGAATGACTTGACTGAATGAATGAAAGACTTGACAATGACTTACTGAAAAAAGAATGTATGTTTGGCACAGCCATAACATTTCTGTAATGGTTGCTGTCACTTTTTTTATGGTGTTGTGACAAGCGTCTGATAACTGATGACAGCCAGTGACATTTGATAAATTGTACTGCTGCAGGGAACCCTTGCTTGTGTCATGTTTATTATGAAATACTATGACATTTATAGTGCCCCAGAGCGATTATTTATTATTATTATTATTATTATTACCATCAACATACCTTGTTCACTGAGTACAGTGGTCCCTCGGTTTTCGTGCATCTCCAAACTCGAACATTTATGTAAGTGTATTTTCGTAAGTGCTGTTGCAAGTGTATTTTTGGGGGTCTGAAATAGACTAACCTACGTGACATTATTTCTTAAGGAAGTAAATTCGTTCGGTAATGGCACTTGAGCAGCATTCTGGAACGAATTTTCGGCGAAAACCGAGGGACCACTGTATAATAATTTCTTAAGCTGCCAGAGAGAGAAAATGTCAAAACACAGACAAACATACCAACTGATCCCTTGACTGTGTACTTCTTTTGTACTTCTTCCATTTTCCTCTTGTTTTTCCTCTTCCAAGTGCTGCTGCACTTTTTGTACTATGGGTACACAATCAAGTAGAAATTTGTACAAATATGTAGTCTTGGAGACTTTAAAAGCTAGTGTACTGAGTGGCTGTAAGAAGGAGATTGAGATGCTTGACGTAGACACACTGCGCTGCCGTTACCGTGACCCAAATTCCATATGTCATACAATATTTTTTTTTTAAATTCGTCGGAGAGCCCTCGTAACTCCAAGTTGTCGGTAAACGAGTACGTCGGTAAGTGAGGAGAGGCTGTATTTCTTATGGGGAAAATGGATTCGCAAATCGTCAATTTCGCCATTAGTCACACTCTCTGGAATGGATTAATTACGAAAAACGAGGGTCCACTGTACTCAGCCGAAAGACTACCTCACTGGCAACTACTCAAATACTCTATATCTAGCTCCAATTAATTTTACTGAAGTCTCACTCATCATTAAATCTTTAACCCTTTCACTGTTGAGATCCCTGCTCACAAACTTGCTCTCAGTGTCGAAAAAATATTCCCCCAAAACAAAAAAATTTTTTTCTTACCAAAATCTTAAGAATAATTTTCTGAGTGTTATAAAAGAAAAAAAAATTGTGATCAATAGTTACCGAGATATAGAGGCGTGAAGTTGACAGAAAGTGAACCACTGATGGCAACATTTGCGACTGCAGCTCACTATTATTATTTTTACTTTTATTCTATTTTTTTTTCTTTTCTAATACAGTGGACCCTCGCTATTCGAACACTCCAAAACTCACCCTCATTCCAGAATGCTGTTCAAGTGCTGTTACCAAACAAATTTATTCCCATAAGGAATGATGTAAATTAGGCGAGTCCATTTCAGACCCCCAAAAATACACTTATAAAAGCACTTAAAAAATAAACTTACATAAAAGGGTGAGTTTTGGAGTGTTCGAATAGCGAGGGTCCATTGTATTTTATTTTTTCAAGTAACTTTTGTGGACTGTGAGACCAATATAATGCATGTTGTATATACATATATCCACTCGTATGCAACACAATAACCGCACAAATATTATCCTTACAAGTACCATCCGACTTACGACCTGCTCGACATACGACCACTCGTACTTACGACCATACGTCTGGCAGAATGTACAGTAGTAAAATATTTAGTAAAAAGTAACATACAATACTATGTAGATACTTTATATAGCAAAGGTTTGACATCATGCCCTACCCAGTGTGTCGACAATTTTCTAAGGTTCAACTTGCATCCATTTTGACTTACGACCAGTTGGTCGGAATGAAGCTCAATCGTAAGTCGGATGGTACTTGCATGCTTACAAAACTTGTTTACACAAACCAACAGTTAAAAAAGTTGTTTATTACTATTGTTCTATCATATATATACACATATAGAGTCACTGGACACGTTCCTAGAACTGCTACAGTTTGTGGAACTCTTTGAAACATGGTGTTATGCACAGTTCTGTTTTACTCTCCTCACACATAAAACGAGTGTCTCTGTGTTTTTATGGGTGGGTTGTTGTTGTTGTGGTGTGTGGGTGGTTGAAGGTGGCCTTTATTGTGGATGTGTTGAGTCAGCGGCATGGCTACCAGCCTGGGGTGCCACTGGTGCCACATGACGCATTACACTATCACCACCACCTGCTGCCAAATGTATATTACCCATCCCAATTGTAACTTTTCCCATACCGCCTTCCTCACCAACCATGTTGTCTTCCCCACAACCCACGTGGAAATAAGTCACTGACTTTTTTGGGTTATCCTAGGTTCTCTACACATATGCTGCTATGTATGATAATCTATGTAACTGTATTTGTGTATACCTGAATAAACTTACTTACACGCTGTCTTCCCCACCACCCACACTGTCTTCCCCACCACCCACACCGTCTTCCCCACCACCCACACCGTCTTCCCCACCACCCACACCGTCTTCCCCACCACCCACACCGTCTTCCCCACCACACACACCGTCTTCCCCACCACCACACCGTCTTCCCCACCACACACACCGTCTTCCCCACCACCCACGCTGTCTTCCCCACCACCCACGCTGTCTTCCCCACCACCCACGCTGTCTTCCCCACCACCCACGCTGTCTTCCCCACCACCCACGCTGTCTACTTTTTTCACTATCTGTTCCTGATGTAAGGCCATAGGATGTATTCCGAGATGTACTCCTTCTCCTTGGAATAGCATATGGCATACTACCAGAATGCATGTAGTCTTGTATAAATTGATGCTTCACTGGAGAATATTCCTCTTCATTGTCGCTACTGGAATTGTAATCAAGGGCTTGGAAATCACAATCAGTATCACTATCATGACCAGTGCTCACATCTGAGTCCTGGACATTGGAAAATATGAGTTTCCTCTTTCGCCCTGGTACAACTGAACATGAACGAGACAGCCCAGCACCAGAGGTGGAAGGTTGATAGTCGTCTGGGTTTTCAGCACTATTTCTGGTATCCTGGGCATTGCTTTTGGTCACAAACTCCTCAAAACCATGAAATTCATCTTCACTGACACTTCCATCTGTATTAGAACTATCACCTGGGAAGGAAAGAGTCCCAATTCACCAGGGAGTGAGGTATTCCTTACCGCTAGGCATGGTGAGCAAGGCATATTGAATTGGCACTCCCACAATGCACTGTGGCCTCCCCGATTTTTTTTATACTGCGCACACTGAGCACACAGACCCATTCTCTCACATGTAGGCCTACCAGCTTTCTCCCACCAGATTTGAAGGCGCTAGAATTTTGGCATATTACAGGACCGACACTGGTTTGCAAGCCGTAATATTATGGGACTGACAGTGAAAGGGTTAAAAAAACAAAGCAGGAGATCTAAATAACTTTCCACCATTCATATATAAAAAAGCAGCTCATGTGCTGTCACCCATTATTGCAACACTGTTTAACAAGTCTGTTGAGTCCTCAACCTTCTCATCCATACTCAAGACAGCAAGGGTTTCCCCGATCCTCAAAGAAGATAATCCAACTGATCTGAACCACTATAGACCTACATCAAACTTGCCTTTATTTCAAAAATATTTAAAAAATAATACAGAAAGGACTTTACTCCTACCTTATATCCAACAACATATTTTACCCCTGCCAGTTTGGGTTTTGACCAAAAAAAAAAAAAAGTACAAATGATGCTATTATACAAATGCTTGAACTAATATGTACTGCCCTTGATAAAAATTAATATCCACTGGGGCTCTTCATTGACCTACGGAAAGCATTTGATACAGTGAACCACAATCTCCTGCACCTAAAACTAAATCATTACAGCATCAGAGGACATTCCCTCGATTACCTAAAATCTTAGCTTAACAATAGACACCAGTATGTATAAGCAAATGGAGTCAACTCCACTATCCAGCCTGTAGGTGTCAGAGTGCCCCAGGGTAGTGTCATAGGCCAACTCCTCTTTCTCATCTACATCAATGATCTCCCCAATGCATCTCAACTCCTTAAACCAGTTCTATTTGCAGAGGACACTACTTATGTCAACACCCACTCAAACCCAGCTATACTTAGACACTAAACAATAAGCTGCTAAAAATATATACTTGGATGATGGCCAACAAAGTGACTCTGAACATAGACAAAACGTACTTCAAGCTGTTCGGAAACAGAGCCTTAAATATCCAACTTAATAGTATATCGATAAATGGTTCCCCCATTACAAGACACACAGAGGGTAAATTTCCAAGTCTTCACCTTGACTGTAATCTTAAATTTCATTCCCACAACCAGCATATATCCAAGAAAATTTCCAAATCAATAAGCATCCTTTCCAAGATACGGTACTATGTATCCCTAATGACACTCCTTACCCTATACCACACTTTAATATATCCCTACCTCACCTATGGTGTTTGTGCCTGGGGATCAACCACAGCCAACCACCTTAAACCTTTAATAACCCAACAAAAAACTGCAGTGCGGATGATTACCAGTTCCTGTGCTAGACAGCACACCCCACCACTTTTCAAAAGCCTGACCTTGCTAAATATACGAGACATACACTCATATTATTGTGCCTACTATATATACAGAACATTAAACTCCAATATAAACCCTCTGCTTAAACTTCTTGATAGCTACAACAGAACACACCGTCACAACACTAGGCACTCTTTGACATCCCTCGTGTCAGTCTCACACTATGCAAAAATGCAATACACAAAGGGCCCGAAGATGTGGAATTCACTGCCTGAACCAGTAAAGGATCCCCTGGCTACATATAAATTTAGGACTATGCTTAAAAATCATCTCATCTCTCAATACTAACCAAACCAACCAAAACAACTTCTATTCAGTTTGAAGCAACTCTCCCAAATATTATATTATATGACCTCTAGTCTATTAAAACATCTGCCAATCCATAAAATATTAGTTTGAACCCTTAATTGTAATATTGTTTTAATGTGCAACTTCAAGATAATTATTCTTATAAACCTCCACCTTGACTACCTTGCGTTAGTATTAAGATAAAATAAAGATTATCTTGTCTAGACTTAAGTAGTTATTATGTACAGTGGACCCCCGGAAATCGAACATTCTTCATTCCAGAATGCTGTTTCAAGTGCTGTTACCAAACGAATTTATTCCCATAAGGAATGATGTAAATTAGATTAGTCCATTTCAGACCCCCAAAAATACACCTATAAAAGCACTTACAATAATAAACTTACATAATAGGGAGAGTTGGGAATGTTCGATTTCCGAGGGTCCACTGTACTAGGATTAGTCTGCCCGAAATGCCCCAGCATGATAGTGGCTTTCTTTGTACTTAACCATTTCACCGTTGGTGCCGAAGTATTATGGTTTACGAGCCAGTGTTGGTGCCGTAGTAATAAGCCAAAATTCTAGCGGCTTCAAATCTAGCGGGAGAAAGCTGGTAGGCATACATGTGAGAGAATGGGTCTGCGTGGTTAGTGTGCGCGGTGTAGAAAAAATCGGGGAGCCAGTGGTGCATTGTGGGAATTCCATTTCAGTAGTCCTTGTTCAGCATGCCTAGCAGTAAGAAATATCTGACTCCCTGGCGAATCTGGGACTCTTCTCTTCCCAAGTGATAGTTCTAACACAGATGGAAGTGTCAGTGAAGATGAATTTCATGGTTTTGAGGAGTTTGTGACCGAAAGCAATGCCCAGGAAACCAGAAGGAAGGAAGGAAGGAAGGAACGAAGAAAGAAAGAAAGATGGAAAGACGACCTAGACGACCATCAACCTAGGATAACACAAAAAAGTCAGACAAAGTGACTTGTTTACATGTGGGTGGGGAGGAAGACAGCATGCTTGTTGGGGAAGATGATGTGGGTAATGGGTGGTGGTGAGTTTGTAATGCGTCATTGTGACACCAGCCATGCCGCTCTCAGCAGAAACAACAAAGGCCAAACACACACAACAACTTCCACGAGCTGTAGCAGTTCTAGGAACATGTCCAGTGACTATATATATGTGTATATATATTATAGAACAATAGTAATAAACAACTTTTTTTATTGTTGGTTTGTGTAAACAGGTTTTGTAAATAATTGTAATGATACTATTTGTGCGGTTATTGTGTTGCATACAACAAGTGGATATATATACATTATGCATTATATTGGTCTCACAGGCCACAAAAGTTTCTTGAAATATTAAAATACAGTGGTACACCGAGTTTCGGCCACCTACCAACTCGAACAATTATGTAAGTGTATTATTGTAAGTGCTTTTGTAAGTGTATTTTTGGGGGTCTGAAATGGACTAATCTAATTTACATTATTCCTTATGGGAACAAATTCGTTTGGTAACGGCACTTGAACAGCCTCCTGGGTTGACTGTCGCAACCCCTAATCCTGAGGTGTCTCCTGGTGTCACAAAATTTTCGAAAAAAAAAAAAAAAATTCTTATGAAATGATAGAGAATCTTTTCCCGATGGTAATGACACCAAAAGTATGAAATTTGATGGAAAACTTACGGAATTACGCTCTCGCAAACTTAGTGATCTCGGCAATATATACGCATTGACAATTTCGCCGACTTTGAGCCCTATTTTCGGCCAATTCCATTGTTCCAGTCGATCAAACTCATAGCTATTTCTTTAGAACTCCATTTGTTCTATCGATTGGGTACAAGAAACCACCAATTTACCGATTTCAACTACCCAATAAAGTGGTCAGAAATTGGCAATTTGGCCAATTTCATGCAAAATAAAAAAGTTGTCAATTTCAAAATAGGGTCCAGAATAAACAATGCAGACATTCCTGGCACTAAAATAAGATGTTATCTGTTCATTAGTCACGTCTTTAGGCCCCTCTTATATTACTCTTGCTTTCTATTTTGATTTTTTATTCACACAAAAAATAGAAGATTTACTGTTATGCAGACTGTTGCATTATTGTAAAAATGGTATAAATAATATCAGTGCACTTGTGAAAGAATATTAGACTCACCAGTTGATGTGTATTGGACGCGTGGCGTGATTTGTTTACTCTTGAACATTGGCAAAAATCGAACATTTCCCCTATTTTGAGCTCAATTTCAAGGTCGTTTTCATCAAGAAGCTAATTAAAATCATCTCTATTTCTGTAGTATGTTTTCCATTCTATCAAATGAGACCACGAAAAAGAGAATACAACTATAAATACTATACGAAAATACACCTCAAAGTCGGTGTTTTAATAAAAAAACATGGAGTTTTTTCACATTATAGCACTGCGTGCTGCAGGATTTTTTTTATACAGCGCACACTGACCAGACCCATTATCTCATATGTGGGCCTACCAGCTTTCTCCTGCTTGATTTGAAGCCGCTAGAATTTTTGAGTATACGTATATACGTCCGAAACAGTGGCTCGTGAGACGTATATATACGACCAAAACAGTCAAAGGGTTAAAAAATAAAAAAATACAATAAAAGTAAAAATAATATTACTGAGTGAGTGGCAGTCGCCGATGTTGCCGTAAGCGGTTCACTTTCTGTCAACTTCACGCCTCTATATCTTGGTAAGTTCTCATCGCAATTTTTTTTTTTTTTTCGAATATTTTTCGACACAGTGAGAGTTTAGAATCAGGGGACCCCACAGCGAAAGGGTTAACAGATCAAAATTGTAATTACACACTGTAACCTTTGCAAAGAAATAAAATCTTTATTCTTTTAAGTTTCCCATCAAATTTCGCAATTTTGGTTTCATTACATTCGGATAAACATTCTCTATCATTTAATAAGAGAAAAAAAATTTCTTTATATACCTCAACCCTGAGACCAATTCTCAGATCAGCTGATCACTTGTGCAACAGGATGACAGTACAGTATGACAGGATGACAGTACACTATGACAGGATGGCAGTACAGTATGACAGGATGACAGCACAGTATTACAGGATGACAGCACAGTATTACAGGATGACAGTACAGTATGACAGGATGGCAGAACAGTATGACAGGATGGCACACCAGGTTGACAGGATGGCAGTACAGTATGACAGGATGGCAGTACAGTATGACAGGATGAACAGTATGACAGGATGGCAGAACAGTATGACAGGATGGCAGTACAGTATGACAGGATGGCAGTACAGTATGACAAGATGGCAGTACAGTATGATTGGATGGCAGAACAGAATGACAGGATAGCAGTACAGGACGGCAGAACAGTATGACAGGATGGCACACCAGGATGACAGGATGGCAGTACAGTATGACAGGATGGCAGTACAGTATGACAGGATGAACAGTATGACAGGATGGCAGAACAGTATGACAGGATGGCACAACAGTATGACAGGATGGCACAACAGTATGACAGGATGGCAGTACAGTATGACAGGATGGCAGTACAGTATGACAGGATGGCAGTACAGTATGAAAGAATGGCAGTACAGTATGACAGGATGGCAGTACAGTATGACTGGATGGCAGTACAGTATGAAAGGATGGCACAACAGTATGACAGGATGGCACAACAGTATGACAGGATGGCACAACAGTATGACAGGATGGCACAACAGTATGACAGGATGGCACAACAGTATGACAGGATGGCAATACAGTATGACAGGATGGCAGTACAGTACGACAGGATGGCAGTACAGTATGACAGGATGGCAGTACAGTATGACAGGATGGCAAAACAGTATGACAGGATGGCAGTACAGTATGACAGGATGGCAGTACAGTATGACAGGATGGTAGTACAGTATGACAGGATGACAGTACAGGATGGCAGAACAGTATGACAGGATGGCAGTACAGGATGGCAGTACAAGATGGCAGTACAGTATGACAGAATGGCTGTATAGGATGTAAGAATAGTATGACATGATGGAAGTACAGTGGACCCCTGGAGTTGTAATTAATCCGTTCCAGAGGGCGCTCCAAACACCGAATATTACGAACTGCGAAGCTATTTTCCCCATCAGAAATAATGGAAATTCAATTAATCCGTTTCAGACACCCAAAAGTATTAAAGATAATATTGTTTCCACATTAAATTACACAGAAAAGAATGAGATATAAAGAACATAAAACATTAATAACTTGACATTTACCTTTATTAAAGAGTTGTTGATGTGTGGAAGATGGAAGGAGGGAAGAGGAAGGAGTAGTTGCTATTGTTTGGAAGGGGAATCCCCTTCCATTAACACTTCAGGTACCAAGTTCTTTTTCTGAGTTACTTCCCTTCTTTGTTTTTTAATGCCACTAGGACCAGCTTGAGAGTCACTGGACCCCTGTTGCTCAAAAAAGTGTTATGTTTCTGCCGTATGTTTGGAATTGTGCCGGCGACAGGGGTGTGTGTTTGTGGACAGGACAAGATAGTCCTTCAAAATGACACTAATATAAACTCTATGGCTTATTTATCTTTCACAATTCATCTAATATGACATAATAAACAATATTAATAACATTGAAACATGACATATACTTTATAATGAATAAAATGTCATTACGAATGTGAGGACTAGTGTTGCTGTGTTTGTTGTTGAATGCATGAGGGCCACTGAAAGATAAGCCTTAAATAAAGATGGCCACCAGACACGGCAGTGTTGTCAGTCGCCCTATATAACTCCAACAACATTGGAGGAGTTGAGTTTTGTGTCATCATTTTTCTATCAATTAATGGTTTAACTTACTTGCTACACTGTTAATGCTACACTTTATTGCTGGCTGACACTATAGCCTTTATCAACTCCTCATGCTTTAGTATCATAACATATCGTAGAATCACTGAATCACTTAGGAAGACGCATTCTCCCCTCTCAGCCCTTTACCAAAGGGCTGGCACTAGGAGCTTTCTTTGGGCCCATGGTGGCTTATTTAACAGTTGTAAGCACTAAAAACAATGGAATAATGACAAAATGTATGGTAAGAATGCGTGGGTGGCGGTCACTCGCTGCTAAACAATGGCACACTGACTCTGAATGGAGTGTCGCGCCCGTTTGGGCCACGTATATGCGTCCGGGACAAATTACTAACTCTGAGCGGATCTACGAACACCGGACCAATATTTTTCCAAAAAAATGTTACTAACTCCAAATTTTACGAACTCCGAGGCCTACAAACTCCGGGGGTCCACTGTACAGGATTGCAGAACAGTATGGCAACATGGCAGTACAGTATTACAGGATGGCAGTACAGGATGGCAGAACAGTATGACAGGATGGCAGAACAGTATGACAGGATGGCAGAACAGTATGACAGGATGGCAGTACAGGATGGCAGAAGAGAATGACAGGATGACAGTACAGTATGACAGGATGACAGTACAGTATGACAGGATGACAGTACAGTATGACAGGATGACAGAACAGTATGACAGGATGGCAGTACAGTATGACAGAACAGTATGACAGGATGGCAGAACAGTATGACAGGATGGCAGAACAGTATGACAGGATGGCAGTACAATATGATAGGATGGTAGTACAGGATGGCAGAACAGTATGACAGGATGGCAGAACAGTATGACAGGATGGCAGAACAGTATGACAGGATGGCACTACAGTATGACAGGAATGGCAGTACAGTATGACAGGATGACAGTACAGTATGGCAGGATGGCAGAACAGTAAGACAGGATACCTTTGAAGAGTTTCGAGTTTCTCTACTCTCTGAGCCCGGCAATGGTCCAGGCTCGACTGGTGCTTAGGATGGCAGTACAGTACGACAGGATGGCAGTACAGTATGACAGGATGGTGGAACATTGTGACAGGATGGCAGTACAGGATGGCAGAACAGTATGACAGGATGGCAGTACAGGATGGTAGAACAGGATGGCAGAACAGTATGACAGGGTGACAGTACAGTATGACAGGTTGGCAGTACAGTATGACAGGATGGCCAGTATGACAGGATGACAGAACAGTATGACAGGATGACAGAACAGTATGACAGGATGACAGAACAGTATGAGAGGATGGCAGTACAGTATGACAGGATGGTAGAACACTATGACAGGATGGCACTACAGTATAACAGGATGGTAGTACAGTATGACAGGTTGGCAGAACAGTATGACAGGATGGCACTACAGTATGACAGGATGGTAGAACAGGATGACAGTACATGACAGGATGGCAGTACAGTATGACAGGATGGCAGTACAGTATGACAGGATGGCAGTACAGTATGATAGGATGGCACTACAGTATGACAGGATGGCACTACAGTATGACAGGATGGCACTACAGTATGACAAGATGGCACTACAGTATGACAGGATGGCACTACAGTATGACACTACAGTATGACAAGATGGCACTACAGTATGACAGGATGGCACTACAGTATGACAGGATAACACTACAGTATGACAGGATAAACACTACAGTATGACAGGATAACACTACAGTATGACAGGATGGCACTACAGTATGACAGGATGGCACTACAGTACGACAGGATGGCACTACAGTATGACAGGATGGCACTACAGTATGACAGAATGGCACTACAGTATGACAGGATGACAGTACAGTATGACAGGATGGCACTACAGTATGATAGGATAGCACTACAGTATGACAGGATGGCACTACAGTATGACAGGATGGCACTACAGTATGACAGGATGGCACTACAGTATGACAGGATGGCACTACAGTATGACAGGATGGCACTACAGTATGACAGGATGGCACTACAGTATGACAGGATGGCACTACAGTATGACAGGATGGCACTACAGTATGACAGGATGGCACTACAGTATGACAGAATGGCACTACAGTATGACAGGATGGCACTACAGTATGACAGGATGGCACTACAGTATGATAGGATGGCACTACAGTATGACAGGATGGCACTACAGTATGACAGGATGGCACTACAGTATGACAGGATGGCACTACAGTATGACAGGATGGCACTACAGTATGACAGGATGGCACTACAGTATGACAGGATGGCACTACAGTATGACAGGATGGCACTACAGTATGACAGGATGGCACTACAGTATGACAGGATGGCACTACAGTATGACAGAATGGCACTACAGTATGACAGGATGGCAGTACAGTATGACAGGATGGAAGTAAAGTACGACAGCATGGCAGTACAGTGGAACCTCGGTTTTCGTCTTTAATTTGTTACAGAAAGTCTGACGAAAACCGAATTTGATGGAAACTGAAGCAATATTTCCCATAAGAAATAATGTAAATCCAATTAATCCATTCCAGACACCCAAAAGTTTTAACAAAAAATACATTTTATAGAGAATAACTATAGTTTTACATACAGAAAACAATGAGAAATAAATATAAAGCACTAATGAAATGGATAAATGAACATTTAACATAACTTTTACCTTAATTGAAGACTCTTGTTGGTGTATGTAAGATAGCAAGGAGGGGAGAGGGAGGAGAGTTTATTGTTTGGAAGAGGAATCCCCTTCCATAAGGACTTCAGGTATCAAGTCCCTATCCTGGGTTACTTCCCTTCTTTGTCTTTTACTGGCACTAGGACCAGCTTGAGAGTCACTGTACTCCTGTCGCACAAAAAATCAGTCCAGAGAGGTCTGTTTCTGGTGTCTCTAAGATTTTCCTAAAATGGGACAAGGCATTGTCATTGAACATGTTGCAGACACGGCTTGCAACAGCTTTGTTAGGGTGATTTTTCTCCACAAAACTTTGCAACTAACTCCACTTTGCACACATGTCCTTAATCACTGAAGAAGGCACATTCTCCCCTCCCTCTTCCTCCTCCTCTGAAGCAATTTCCTCAGCTGCGGTCTGTTGCTGTTCCAGTTGAAGGTGATGCAGCTCTTCAGTGGTTAGCTCTTCCCTGTGGTCGTCCACCAACTCTTCCACATCCTGGCCACTCACATCCAACCCCATGGACTTCCCCAAAGGCACTCGGAACTTTCTTTGGCCACATGGTGGCTTATTTAGCAGTCACATTCAATAAACAAGCACAAAAAACAATTAATTACTATTACGAAATGTTTCGTATGAATGTACAGGGTAATGTTCACTCGATGAGAAACAAAGCCAAACTGACTCAGAATGCGTGTGTGGGATGCTTTGTGTGGGCGCGGACAGGCGGACACGTTCGGTACGGTGGATGAAAACCGAGGTGATGAACAAAAACTGGAACAACGTTTTGACGAAAAAAGTCATCGAAAACTGAATTCGACGAATACCAGGGCAAACTAAAACCGAGGTTCCACTGTACAGTATGAGAGGATGGCAGTACAGTATGACAGGACTGCAGTACAGTATGACAGAATAGCAGTACAGTAGGACAGAATAGCAGTACAGTAGGACAGAATAGCAGTACAGTAGGACAGAATAGCAGTACAGTAGGACAGAATAGCAGTACAGTAGGACAGGGTGGCAGTACAGTACGACAGGATGGCAGTACAGTATGACAGGATGGCAATACAGGATGACAGTACAGTATGACAGGATGGTAGAACAGTATGACAGATGGCTACAGTATGACAGGATGGCAGTACAGTATGACAATACAGTATGACAGGATGGCAGTACAGTATGACAGGATGGCAGTACAGTATGACAGGATGGCAATACAGGATGTCAGAACAGTATGACAGGATGTCAGATCAGTATGACAGGATGGCAATACAGTATGACAGGATGACAGTACAGTATGACAGGATGACAGTACAGTATGACAGATGGCTACAGTATGACAGGATGGCAGTACAGTAGGACAGGGTGGCAATACAGGATGTCAGAACAGTATGACAGGATGGCAGTACAGTATGACAGGATGGCAATACAGTATGACAGGATGGAAGTACAGGATGGCAATACAGTATGATGGCAGGATGGCAGTACAGTATGACAGGATGGCAGTACAGTATGACAGGATGGCAATACAGTATGACAGGATGGCAGTACAGTATGACAGGATGGCAGTACAGTATGACAGGATGGCAATACAGTATGACAGGATGGCAATACAGTATGACAGGATGGCAGTACAGTATGACAGGATGGCAATACAGTATGACAGGATGGAAGTACAGGATGGCAGTACAGTAACTCCCTGGATGATTGCTTTCTACCATCAAGAACAATGCTACTGTGAAGACAAAGATAACAATGAACAAAATAAAGATTAATGACCTTACCTGTGCCAATCATGAGGATAATGACAGAATGAAGAAGTTCAGATGCAGCAACTTTAGTCTGACGATCACTTGAATTTAGGGCCAGGTCCACAACATGGGGCAGAAGATCATCTAAAATGGCAATGAACACCAAAGAAAATCAATATAACACATCAAATAGTTTTTCCAAGCAATTCTTTTAAGAAACATCTTTTATTATATTCTAAGTAAAGCAAAGTTTTTTAGCAAATCTTTTTTTTTAATGATTCTTAAGACAAAGAAAAAGATTCCTGTACATAGTTTATGCTGTGAATTCATTTTGACAGAAGTGGTACAACAAAACCCAACTACAAAATCAAAGCTCATTTAAATACAAGTTTCACCTGTGTGAAATCTATATGAATTCATTTATGAGCAGCAACCCTTCTTCTTTCAACAAACCGGCCGTATCCCACTGAGGCAGGGTGACCCAAAAAGAAAAACAAAAGTTTCTCTTTTCAACTTTAGTACCATATACAGGAGAACGGGTTACTAGCCCCTTGCTTCCGGCATGTTAGTCGCCTCTTATGACACACATGGCTTACGGAGGAAGAATTCTGTTTCACTTAAGGGGAAATAAACAAGTACAAGAACTAATAAGAAATTAGAAGAAAACCCAGAGGGGTATGTATATACAGTGGACCCCCGGATTTTGTACAGCTCCCAACTCGAACAATTATGTAAGTGTATATTTGTAAGTGCTTTTGTAAGTGTATTTTTGGGGATCTGAAATGGACTAATCTAATTTACATTCATCCTTATGGGAACAAATTCGTTCGGTAACGGCACTCGAACAGCATTCTGGGACGAATTATTGACGAAATCCGGGGGTCCACTGTATATGCTTGTACAGTGGACCCCCGGCTAACGATCACCCCTGAAATCGTACAATTATGTTAGTATAATATTGTAAGTGCTTGTGGAAGTGTATTTTTGGGGGTCTGAAATAGACTAACCTACGTGACATTATTTCTTAATTAACCCTTAAACTGTCCACACGTAGATATACGTTCACGTGCGTAGCTGACCGAATATTTTGAGAAAAAAATAAATTGTTCTTTTTCTTTAAAATGAAGAGTGCATTTTGTTTGTCATTCCCACATGTTGTAATACTGCACACACTGAGTGCACAGGCCCATTTTCTAATCTCTAGGCAACTCAGGCTTATCGTGGCAAGGTTAAAAGCATTTTAAAAAAAACGTAGATCTACGTTCGGAGCAGTACGCACGCGAACGTATATCTACGTGTGGACAGTTTAAGGGTTAAGGAAGTAAATTCGTTCGGTAATGGCACTTGAGCAGGCTTCTGCAATGAATTTTGATCGTTAGCCGGGGGTCCACTGTACATGCATGTGTAGTGTGACCTAAGTACAGTGGACCCCTGAGTTTCGGTCACCTCGGAAATCGTACAATTATGTAAGTGTAATATTGTAAGTGCTTTTGTAAGTGTAATTTTGGGGGTCTGAAATGGACTAACCTACTTGACATTATTCCTTAAGGGAGTAAATTCGTTCGGTAATGGCACTTGAGCAGCCTTCTGGAATGAATTATGACCGAAACTCTGGGGTCCACTGTATAAGTAGAAGTTGCAAGACGTACCTGAAATCTTGCATGTTTATGAGACAGAAAAAAGACACCAGCAATCCTACCATCATGTAAAACATTACAGGCTTCCGTTTTACACTCACTTGGCAAGACAGTAGTACCTCCCTGGGCAGGTGCTATCCACCAACCTACTACCTAGGGTTACATACATACCTATTATAAAGTTTAACTGATAAATTATGCACAATAAGTGGAGAATTATCACTTTTTTTACTGATGGGAAGCACTTAACAGCTTCTCTTAGGCTCTGAAGAACTTCCAACTCTGTGGCCATTATTAAGCAAAATTAAGGGTTATTTTCAGGCCATGGTAAACTGCAGATAACTGAAACCACGGATGTTGGACCTGCGGATACGGGGAGTTCTTCCGTATAGTATTAACAACAGACAGTAGTAACCCTAATTATATAATACTTCATATCTCATGTCACTGGATTCCTATAAAGTTCTGTGTCTCCATACAGTCTGACAGTTTACCTGGAGAGGGTTTCGGTGGTCAACGCCCCCACGGCTCAGTCTGAGACCAGGCCTCATGGTGGATCAGGGTCTGATCAACCAGGCTGTTGATCAGCAAAACAAGAGTTAATATTCCATCTAACACTAGTGTAAGACTTAAACATTTTACTTCATAATGCATAACCTGTTTGCAGCAATAAATTGGATCACCTGGCAGTCAATAACGTTTGGTCTCAGGCCAGGTTACACGAGAACTCTCAAAACTGGCCAAAGGTATGTCAATAAAGATCAAGCTTGACTAACAAAGTAGATATATGATAAAAATATTTAATTATACTTTACCAAGAAAAATATCAATTTTGAGCTGTTCAAAAGGCATAGCAAACTTGATGTGCTTAAGTGTGTCCCAGCACACAGCAGCAGCAGCCATTGAGTCTGGGTCTTGAGGAATAACACACACACTCAGGCTAGCATCAATGCTACCAATCAACCGCAGGATGGCCAACTGCACCCGTCGCATCGCTGTCTCATCCACCTACACCACCAGATACAACAATAACTGTAGCTAAGAAGAATAAAAAATCACAATGTTTCAGTCAATCCTGGACTATCATCAAGCTATAACTCTTGAGACTCAATAACTGTCCAAGACAGACAAAAATGTCCAGGACATTACAGCCTCTCCTCACTTAACGACATACTTGTTTACCGACCGCTCGTACTTACGACCAGCTCTCCAACCAGTATGAAAACCTAAGTAATGTATATTAGAGCTGATTTCCTCTATTCTGTTTATTACAGTATACATTACACTACTGCATAAACATTTAAAAATGTACTAGAAATGTTATAAATGGTGCAAAGGTGACATTAAAAAAATGTCTAAAGATGACTGACACAAACCCACTACCTGTATATTGTGCTCCTCACTTAACGACCAGTTCACTTACTGACCTACTCTTAGGAATGGAACCCCGTTGTTAAGTGAGGAGAGGCTGTATTATAACGAAGCTGACAAAATGCTTTCCCTCAATAAATTGACTTACCCGTTTACTACTAAGCATCTTCTTCCGGTCAACCTTCCGTCGCTGATTTGCCAAAGCCATTTTGACTGTAATGACCCTTGTCTGAACCTCTGCTTCTCCTCCCATCTCTGAAAAAAAATATTTAATATTAAAAGTATTTGAAAAGTTTGTAAATGAAATTATAAGAAGTGAGGATTGACATAATAAAAAGAAAAAATATACTGGCACTAAAACAACATTTTCTCTGTTCATTAGTCACATCCCCTGGTGTTTCTTATATTACACTTACTTTCCATTTTGAATTCTTATATTCTCATATTTCTCAAATAATAAAATATATCCATGAAAGATTACTCATGGTTTAGAGCATCCCAATAATTGAATCAGACCCAATAAAAACCCATAAAACAGACTGGGAGTTGTAGGGGGCTTTAACCGTCCTCTGGCATAACAGCAAAAATCAAATACAGTAAAACCTCGACTTACGAGTGTCTCAACATACAAATTTTTTGAGATACGAGCCGTCGCTCGGTCAATTTTTTGCTCTGAGTTACAAGCCAACATCCAAGTTACGAGGGAGCTTTCCCCGCTTTCCCCTCAACCCACAACCTGCACACCTTGCTTGTTTATCTATGATTTCAGGCTTTAATTCCATGGAAATCATCCTCTTTTTCTTCTCAGCACTGTTCTTTACACTTATTTTCTTATACTCATGGTTAGAAACAAGAAATTTGGCCAAATAATTGTCAAAAATGGACGGAAAGCATGACAAAATATCCTCCCACAGCGAGGTAAACAGTGCACTGCGCAAACTAGTGGTGGTGTTCTGAAGGTCCTCATTATTATTATTAGTAAGTACATATTATTATTATTAATTTAGGGAAATGGAGCACAGATCCAATTCCCTAGATCAAGAGCCCCTCACCAGCATCAAGGAACCTTGATAATTATAATAATAATTATTAATATTATAATACATACGTAATAATAATAATAATTATTATAAAATGTACGTACTACTACTACTACTAATAATAATAATTATTATAATAATAATACAATATAATAGTAATAATAATAATAATATGTAATAATAACAATAAATAGAAACTTAAGGCTGCCACTAGTTGGCGTTGCAAACATCAAAACATCCAGTGAGCAGTGCATGTGTTTACCTCGCTGTGGGAGGAGATTTTGTCATGATTTCCTTCCATTTTCTGCAGTTATTTTGCCAAAATTCTTGTTTCTAACCATGGGTCCTAAGAAAGTAAGTGCAAAAGACAGTGCTGAGAAGAAAAAGAGGATGATGTCCATGGAATTAAAGCATGAAATCATAGATAAACACAAATGAGGTTAGAGAAATGTAGCATTAAGAGTGTAGCAAGTAAATCAGTGAAAAGTGAAGTGAAAAAAATAAAAAAACAATTGTAGCAGTTAAGTTCAGCAATGAAGTGTAGCATTAAGAGTGTAGCAAGTAAGTTAAGCGATTGAAAAAGGACGACACGAAACTAACTCCTCCAATGTTGTTGTTGGAGGTTTATAGGGCCACTGACAACATACGCCGCCCTGCCTATCTTCCACCACCCTTAACCTCTGCCAGCATCTGCTCCAAGGTAAGTGTGTATACGTACTTTATACATTCTATAACTAGTTTATTTTTTTACATTCTCTATTATGTTTTAATATGCTTTTATACAATATTTCTTATTTATAAATACGTACATTGTTTCAGTGTTTTCCTTATGAAACTAGTGATCTAGTACAGTTAGCCTCACAAACACTCCATTTTCTCTTATAATAAGAGCATGGGAAGATACATAGAGCAGGAGGGGGAATGGCCGCTGCCGCCGCCGCCACCACTAGTCACATACGTAATGACATATTTTATTCATTCTAGAGTATATATCACGTTTCTATGTTATTAATATTGTTTATGTCATATTAGATGAATTGTGATAGATAAATAAGCCATAGAGTTGATATTAGCGTCATATTGAAGTATTTTGTCCTATCTCCCGAGAGCAGGAATTCCGCTGGAACGGATTAATGGCATTTCAATTAATTTAAATGAGGAAAATTGATTTGATATACGAGCTAATTGAGTAACGAGCTAGGTCACGGAACGGATTAAACTCATAAGTTGAGGTTCCACTGTATTTCTGTTACTTTGAGCTCAAGTTTCAAGCTACTTCCAGTCCTGAAACCCATCAATATCATCACTACTTCAATAATGTCTTTTATCCTATCAAACAACACAAAGAAACAGCCAATAAAACTATACAAACTATCCTAGAAAACACCCAAAATTCACTATTATAAACCAAACACATGGTCCGAGTTCTGCTTTTCCCATCATGCACCACGTGGGGCAGGATTTTTTTTCATATTGTGTACACTCACTGTGCCGACCCATTCTCTTATATCTAGGCCAAAATATACAGATCACAGCTTATCTGAGTGAGCTGAGCTCATGACAAAACTATGAGAGAGACCCTGGCAACTAAAAGGCTTAAATGATACTCAGAGCTGCAACATCTCCACCCTTTGTTCATGCTCAAACTATTGTAACAGAAAAACATCAAAATGTTTTCCTTAAGCAATTCTTCTAAAAAAAATTTTCAACACGTTGGCCGTCTCCCACCGAGGCAGGGTGACCCCAAAAAATAAATAAACACTTTCACAATCATTCACACATAATCACTGTCTTTGCAGAGGTGCCCTGATATGACAGTTTAGATGTCACTCCAAACAAAAAATATCCCAAACCCCTCCTTTAAAGTGCAGGCATTGTACTTCCCACCTCCAGGACTCAAGTCCAACTAACCAGTTTTCTTGAATCCCTTCACAAAATATTTTAAATACACATTTTAAATATTTTTTTTAGATGTACAGTGGTACCTCGAGTTACGAGTTTAATTCGTTCCAGACGGCTATTCAAGTGCCAATACCGAAGGAATTTTTCCCATAAGAAATAATGAAAATTAGATTAATCCATTTCAGACCCCCAAAAATACACTTACAAAAGCACCTACAAAAATACACTTACATAATTGTTCAAGTTGGGAGCTGCTTGTAAGTAGAGGTACCACTGTACGTATATTCAAATTCAGGAAAAATTCCAAGTACGAAACAGTGTCGTAAACAATGTCAGAAAATTACTGAATGTTGGTACAATTGCTACAATCACAAAGTAAAATACAAAAACTTATTGCAGCACCCCGGGAACGAAGGTATGGCAGGAGAAGGGGCAAGACCAATGGTAAATGTTGCTGTAGCATATCATGAGGTAACTGCTCAGTCCACACCTGAAGAGCTGACACACACACATCTGCTAGTGGTAAGTAACTAACACCAAGCTGCAAAGCCATCTGCAAACGACAAAAAAAAAAATAATGTCAAAGGTGTTTTTTAATGTCCAGAGCTGTAGTTAATTGAACAACTGAGCTAAAAAGTAGTAGGTAGGTCCTAACCTGGTGATTGAGCAGGTACTCAGGATAGGATGTTAATAGTGGTTTACTAAACCCTTCAAAATATTGCATTAGAAACACAGTAATAGCAAATGGTTTTTATTATTAAATTAAAAAAAAAAGTTGCTAAACCCAAAGGTTTAGCACCATATTTAATCGTGCTAAACCACATGATTAAATTTGTTAAAAATTTTCTGTAATAAATGTTATAATATAAATGTGTGTCCCTGACTACCTCTTATCTGTTTCTAGCACATGCAGCAGCTCCTGCCACCTTTCATCTTAACATACACAACTGCTTCAGTTTTCATTGATTTTATTATGAAAGAAAAAAAAAGTTCACCAACAGCCAGGCAAGTCAGACTGGGCAGCAATTAGTAGACACAGAATTGTGCCTTCCCTGCTCTTTGAGATTTATGATCCACATGGGTTTAGCACGCCATAAAATAAAGCAATTCCCATAAAGTTTTTTTTTTTTTTCAACAAGTCGGCTGTCTCCCACCAAGGCAGGGTGACCCAAAAAGAAAGGAAATCCCCAAAAAGAAAATACTTTCATCATCATTCAACACTTTCACCACACTCATACATAATCACTGTCTTTGCAGAGGCGCTCAGATACGACAGCTGAGAACAGTCCCTCCCAGCTGTTACTATCCCAGACCCCTCCTTTAACCCTTTCGGGGTTATGGTTGTACAAGTACGTTTTACACACTGTGGTTATTGACGTACTAGTGCGCCTAAATTCTAGCGCCCTCAAATCAAACAGAAACAGGCTGCTAGGCCTAGATGTGATAGAATGGGTGTGTGCGGTCAGTGTGCGCAATATAAAAAAAATTCCTGCACCCCACAGTGCATAATGAGGAAAAAAAAACTGACCGTGTTTTTGGTTTAAAACAGCGCCTTTGCAGTCTATTTTTGTATGGTATTTATGCTTGTATTCTCGTTTTCTTAGTCTCATTCTATAGAATAGATGATATATTACAGAAATAGAGTTAATTTTGACTGGTTTCACGATGACAAGTACAGTGGTCCCTCGGTTTTCGTGCATATCCAAACTCGAACATTTATGTAAGTGTATTTTCGTAAGTGCTGTTGCAAGTGTATTTTTGGGGGTCTGAAATAGACTAACCTACGTGACATTATTTCTTAAGGAAGTAAATTCCTTCGGTAATGGCACTTGAGCAGCATTCTGGAACGAATTTTCGGCAAAAACCGAGGGACCACTGTACCTTGAAACTGAGTGCAAAGTAGCAAAAATGTTCGATTTTGGCCAATGTTCAAGAGTAAACAAATTACACCATGCGTCCAATACACATCAACTGAAGAGTCTAATATTCTTGCACAAGTGCACTGATATTATTTATACCATTTTTACAATGATGCAGTTGTATACATAACAGTAAATCTTCTATTTTTTGTGAGAATAAAAATTCAAAATGGAACAGAGATGGTGTTATTTTAGTGCCAGGAATGTCTGCCTTGTTTATTATGAACCCTATTTTGAAATAGGCATCCTTTGAAATTTGTGTGAAATTGGCCAAATTGCCATATTCTGACCACTATTTTGGGTAGTTGAAATAGGTAAATAGGCAGTTTCTTGTACTCAATCGATAGAAGAAATAGAGTTCTAGCTAAATAGCTATTATTTTAGTAGACTGAAACATTGAAATTTGCCGAAAATAGGGCTCAAAGTGGGCGAAATCGCCGATGCATAAATGTCATGGATACCGCTAAATTCACAAAAGCATAATTCCGTTAGTTTTCGATCAAATTTCATAATTTTTGTGGCGTTATGATCGGAAAAAGATTCTCTATCATTTCATGAGAAAATATATATTTTTTTTTTTTTAAATTCGTGGACCCTGAGAACGAGTTTCAGAGAGACCCCTTGGACCCCCAAAGGGTTAAAGTGCAGGCATTGTACTTCCCATTTCCAGGACTCAAGTCCAACTAAATCAATTAACTGGTTTCCCTGAATTCCTTCACAAAATGTTACCCTGCTCACACTCCAACAGCTCGTCAGGTCCCAAAAACCATTCGTCTCCACTCACTCCTATCTAACACGCTCACACATGCTTGCTGGAAGTCTAAGCCCCTCGCCCACAAAACCTCCTTTACCCCCTCCCTCCAACCTTTTCTAGGACGACCCCTACCCCCTTCCTTCCCCTACAGATTTATACGCTCTCCAAGTCATTCTATTTTGATCCATTCTCTCTAAATGACCAAACCACCTCAACAACCCCTCTTCAGCCCTCTGATGAATACTTTTAGTAACTCCACACCTTCTCCTAATTTCCACATTTCGAATTTTCTGCATAATATTTACACCACACACTGCCCTTAGACAGGACATCTCCACTGCCTCCAGCCTCCTCCCCGCTGCAGAATCTGCAACCCATGCTTAACACCCATATAAGAGTGTTGGTACCACTATACTTTCGTACATTCCCTTCTTTGCCTCGATGGATAACGTTTTTTGTCTCCACAGATACCTCAACGCACCACTCACCTTTTTTCCTTCATCAATTCTATGGTTAACCTCATCCTTCATAAACCCATCCGCTGACACATTTACTTCTTCCATAATCCCTCTCTCCAATGTGATATCCAATTTTTCTTTATTTAAATTGTTTGATACCCTCATCACCTTACTCTTATCTATGTTCACTTTCAACTTTCTACCTTTACACACCCTCCCAAACTCGTCCACTAACCTTTGCAACTTTTCTTTAGAATCTCCCATAAGCACAGTATCATCAGCAAAAAGTAACTGTGTCAACTCCCATTTTGCATTTAATTCCCCATAATTTAATCCCACCCCTCCCCCCAACACCCTAGCATTTACTTCTTTTACAACCCCATCTATAAATATATTAAACAACCATGGTGACATTACACATCCCTGTCTAAGACCTACTTTTACCGGGAAGTAATCTCCCTCTCTCCTACACACCCTAACCTGAGCCTCACTATCCTCATAAAAACTCTTTACAGCCTTCAGTAACTTACTACCTATTCCATACACTTGCAACATTTGCCACATTGCTCCCCTATCCACTATCATATGCCTTTTCTAAATCCATAAATGCAATGAAAACTTCTCTACCTTTATCTAAATACTGTTCACATATATCCTTCACTGTAAACACTTGATCTACACATCCCCTACCAACTCTAAAGCCTCCTTGCTCATCTGCAATCCTACTCTCTGTCTTACCTCTAATTCTTTTAATAATAACCCTGCCATACACTTTACCTGGTATACTCAGTAAACTTATTCCCCTATAATTCTTACACTCTCTTTTATCCCCCTTCCCTTTATATAAAGGAACTATACATGCTCTCTGCCAATCCCTAGGTACCTTCCCATCTTTCATACATTTATTAAACAAAAATACCAACCACTCCAGCACTATATATCCCCCTACTTTTAATGTTTCTTTCATGATCCCGTCATTTCCAGCTGCTCTACCCCATTTCATTCTACGTAATGCCTCACGCACCTCCCCCACACTCACATCCTGCTCTTCATCACTCCTAAACGATGTTGTACCTCCCTGGCCAGTACATGAAATTACCGCCTCCCTTTTTTCATCGACATTTAAAAGTTCCTCAAAATATTCCCGCCATCTACCCAATACCTCCAGCTCCACATCTACTAACTCCCCGACTCTGTTTTTAACTGACAAAACCATTCGTTCCCTAGGCTTTCTTACCTTGTTTATCTCATTCAAAAAAAATTTCTTGTTTTCAGCAAAATTTCTTGACAGAGCCTCTCCCATTCTATCATCCGCTCTTATTTTGCACTCTCTCACCACTCTCTTCACCTTTCTTTTACTCTCCATATACTCTGCTCTTCTATTAACACTTCTGTTTTGTAAAAACCTCTCATAAGCTACCTTTTTCTCTTTTATCACACCCTTTACTTCTTCATTACACCACTCACTCCTCTTTCCTCCTGCACCCACCCTGTTATAGCCACAAACTTCTGCCCCACATTCTAATACTGCATTTTTAAAACTATCCCAACTCTCTTCAACCCCCCCCCCCCACTACTCATACTTGCACTAGCCCACCTTTCTGCCAATAGTTGCTTATAGTATCTCACCCTAACTTCCTCCTTCCTTAGTTTATACACTTTTACTTCTCTCTTACTTGCTGATGCCATTTTCTTTTTGTCCCACCTACCTTTTACTCTAACTGTAGCTACAACTAAATAATGATCCGATATATCTGTTGCCCCTCTATAAACATGTACATCCTGAAGCCTACCCATCAACCTTTTATCCACCAATACATAATCCAACAAACTACTTTCCTTACGTGCTATATCATACCTTGTATATTTATTTATCCTCTTTTTCATAAAATATGTATTACTTATTACCAAACCTCTTTCTACACATAGCTCAATTAATGGTTCCCCATTTACATTTACCCCTGGCACCCCAAATTTACCTACTACTCCCTCCACAACATTTTTAACCACTTTAGCATTAAGATCCCCAACCACAATTACTCTCTCACTTGGTTCAAAACTCCCCACACACTCGCTCAACATTTCCCAAAATCTCTCTCTCTCCTCTACACTTCTCTCTTCTCCAGGTGCATAAACACTTACTATAACCCACTTTTCACATCCAACCTTTATTTTACTCCACATAATCCTTGAATTTATACATTTATATTCCCTCTTTACCTGCCATAACTGATTATTCAACATTATTGCCACTCCTTCTTTAGCTCTAACTATTTGAAACCCCTGACCTAATCCCATTTATTTCTCCCCACTTAAACTCTCCTACCCCCTTCAGCTATGTCTCACTTAAAGCCAGGACATCCAGCTTCTTTTCATTCATAACATCTACAATCATCTCTTTCTTATCATTCGCACAACATCCACGCACATTCAAACATCCCACTTTGACGGTTTTCTTCTTTTTCTTTTTAGTAAGCTATACAGGAAAAGGGGTTACTAGCCCATTGTTCCGGCATTTTAGTTGACTTTTACAACACGCATGGCTTACGGAAGAAAGATTCTTATTCCACTTCCCCATGGATATGAAAGGAAAAGCAATAAGAACAAGAACTATTAAGATAAAATCAAAGAAAACTCAGATGAGTGTGTATACATAAACGTGTACATGTATGTGTAGCGTGACCTAAGTGTAAGTAGAAGTAGCAAGACGTACCTGAAATCTTGCATGTTTATGAGACAGAAAAAAGACACCAGCAATCCTACCATCATGTAAAACAAATACAGGCAAATACAAAGTTATCGTCTCCATATAGGAAGACTGCTTTCAAATATATAGTTTTCAGCTTCTCTTAATGCTTGCTTCTTCCAGCCTATTTTCTCATCTTCTGCATTACTACTCTCACCTATCATTTCTCTGGGGTCTGTAGGATGTAAATCCATCGGATTCCAATCATTAACCCTTTAAGGGTCCGTAGTTCTACGGCTTTGAAGCTAGAGTCAGTGCCGTAGTTCTATGTAATGAGCTTAGCTCACTCAGACAAGCTGTCATCAGTAAATTTGGGCCTAGATAAGAATGGGTTGATGCAGTAAGTGTGTGCCACATATCCTGCAGCAAGCAGTGCATAATGAGAAAAAAGCTGCCATTGCATATTTGATTTAAAACAACAACTTTGCGGTCTATTTTCATATGGTTTTTATGGTTGTATTCTCAGTTCCTTCGTCTCATTTGATAGAATGAAAGGTACATTACAGAAATAGACAATATTCTGATGGGTTTTAGAAGTGAAAATAGCTTGAAATTGAGCTCAAACTAGCGAAAATGTTCGTTTTTTGCCGATGTTCGAGTAAATAAATCACATCACACATCCAATACACGTCAACTGGTGGGTCTGATATGCGTTCATGAACGCGCTGATATTATTTATACAGTAATTACAATATTGCATAATAGTAACTCTTCTATTTTTTTGTGAATAAAAATTACGTGTGAATAAAAAATCATCGTGGAATTCATGTGTAAAGCCGGGAAACCTAACTAATAAACAGGAAACGTTATTTTAGTGCCAGGAATGCCTGCATTGTTTATTCTGGACCCCATTTTGAAATTGGCACATATTAAAATTTGAGTGAAATTGGCAAATTACCAATTCCTGATCACTTTACTGGGGAGTTGAAATAGATGATTGGGCAATTTTTTGTGCTCAGTTGATAAAATGGAACACATACTAGCGAAATAGCTAAGAATTAGGTCTAATGGAACAATGTAATTGGACGAAAATAGGACCCAAAATGGGGCAAAATCGCCGATGTGTAAATATCGCTGACACAGCAAAATTCATGAAAGCATAATTTCGTCAATTTTTTATCAAATTTCATACTTTTTGTTTTATTACCTTCAGAAAACGTTTTTCTACCATTTCTCAAGAATTTTTTTTTTAACCCTTTTTGGGTCCAGACCTCTGATCTGAAACTTGTCCACAGGGTCCAAGAATTTTCAAAAAAATTTTTTGCTATTTTTCTTATGAAATGGTAGAGAATCTTTTTTCCTAAAGCTAATAAAACAAAAAGTTCAAAATTTGATGGAAAATTGATGAAATGACACTCTGACGAATTTTGCTGCGTCAATGATATTTACGCATTGGCGATTTTCCCGACTTTGATTCCCATTTTAGGCATATTACGTCATTCTAGTCGACAAAATTCTTAGCTATTTCACTATAATTACTTCTATTTTATCGACTGAGCACAAGAAATCACTCCGTCAACTGTTTCAACTGCTCAATAAAGTGATCGGAAATTGGTAATTTGGCCAATTTCACACAAAGTTCAAAATATTCAAATTTCAAAATAGGGTTCAGAATAAACAATGCAGGCATTCCTGGCACTAAACTAACATTTTTTCTGTTTATTAGTTACATTTCCAAGCTTTACAAATGAATTCCATTTTGATTTTTTATTCAAAATGAATTTTTATTCACACCAAAAAATAGAAAATTTACTGTTATGCAATATTGTAAAATTTGTATAAATAATATAGGTGCATTTGTGAACGCACATTAGACCCACCAGCTGATGTGTACTGGACGCATGACATCATTTGTTTACTCTTGAATATCGGCAAAAATCGAACATTTCCGCTACTTTGAGCTCAGTATCAAGCTATTTTCAGTACTAAAACCAATCAAAATCATCTCTATTTCTTTTATATATCTTCCTTTCCATCAAATGAGATCAAGAAACCACGAATACACTGTAAAAAACATATGAAAAAACACTGCAAAGTCGCTGTTTTAATCCAAAAACAGTCGCAGTTTTTTCTCATTATGCACTGCATGCTGCAGGATTTGTTTAATGTGGGTGCACACTTACCACATAGATGTATTATTTCATATCAAGGCCCAAATTTACCACTCACAGCTTATCTGACGGAGCTGAGCTCATGGAGCTGAACTACGGCTTGGACCTTGGCTTCAATTCCCTGTGGGGAATTTTCAGATTAGGGGTCTGGACCCTCAAGGGGTTAATATGGCCAGCCATCAGGCCATAATGGTCTAAATTCAGTAACATTCAACATTTTACATTAGCATTTACTCTACTACCTATTTCCTCACTTTTCCACAAACTACGATAATACATTATTGCGCTCACTTTATTTCCTTTCGTTCATTATGTATGTCCATAAACTAACTTGGTTTGAGTAGTTGTAGCTGTGACATTTACAGAGCACTTTGATGAAGTAGATCACTCAGCGCCAGAACCAGTAAGAAAGTAATGACATACAACACACACACGCGCACACACTTGCACACACGCACACACACACATGCATGTGTGCACACGCACACACATGCACAGGTGTCAGAGTGGGCGCCTGTGATGAGCGGGGTTCCACAGGGGTCAGTCCTAGGACCAGTGCTGTTTCCGGTATTTGTGAATGACATGACGGAAGGAATAGACTCCGAAGTGTCCCTGTTTGCAGATGATGTGAAGTTGATGAGAAGAATCCAATCGGACGAGGACCAGGCAGAACTACAAAGGGATCTGGGCAGGCTGCAGGCCTGGTCAAGCAACTAGCTTCTGGAGTTCAAACCCACTAAATGCAAAGTCATGAAGATTGGGGAAGGGTAAAGAAGACCACAGACAGAGTATAGTCTAGGGGACCAGAGACTACAAACCTCACTCAAGAAAAAAGATCTTGGGGTGAGAATAACACCAGGCACATCTGAGGCGCACATCAACCAAATAACTGCTGCAGCATACGGGTGCCTAGCAAACCTAAGAACAGCATTCCGACATCTTAATAAGGAATCATTCAGGACCCTGTACACTGTGTACGTTAGGCCCATATTGGAGTATGCAGCACCAGTTTGGAACCCACACCTAGCCAAGCATGTAAGGAAACTAGAGAAAGTGAAAAGATTTGCAACAAGACTAGTCCTAGAGCTAAGGGGTATGTCCTACAAGGAGAGGTTAAATGAAATCGACCTGACGACTCTGGAAGACAGGAGAGATGGGGGGGATATGATAACGACATATAAAATACTGAGAGGAATCGACAAGGTGGACAGAGACAGAAGGTTACAGAGATGGGACACAGCAACAAGGGATCATAGTTGAAAGTTGAAGACTCTGATCAATCACAGGGATGTTAGGAAGTATTTCTTCAGGCACAGAGTTGTCAGGAAGTGAATTAGTCTAGGAAGTGATGTAGTCGAGGCAGGATCCATACATAGCTTTATGAAGAGGTATGATAAAACTCATGGAGCAGGAAGAGTGACCCAGTAGCGGGGCCATGAGCTGTAACTCGACCCCTGCAACCACAATTAGGTGAGTATGCACGTACGCACACACACACACACACGGGGCCAGGAGCTGAGTCTCGACCCCTGCAACCACAATTAGGTGAGTACACACACACACACACACACACACAATAAATATAAAGACACAATATAAGACCTACAGAAATTATTAAAATGCACATCAGAAATAAATAGTGGTACCCCGACTTACGATATTTTTTCATTCCAGAATGCTGTTCAAGTGCCATTACCAAACGAATTTATCTCCATAAGAAATGATGTAAAATATACTAGTCCTTTTAGACCCCCAAAATTACACTTACAAAAGCATTTAAAAAAATCAACTTACATAAAAGGGTGTGTTTGGGGACCATCGTAAGTCGGGGTACCACTGTACTTTTTTCTTAACACGCCGACCGTCACCCACCGAGGCAGGATAAAACAAAAAAAAAACTTTCACCATCATTCAACACTTCCACCATCATTCACACAATCACTAACTCTGAAGAGATGCCCAGATACGACAATTTAGATGCCACTCCAAACAGCCAATATCCCAAACTCCTCCGTTAAAGTTTAGGCATTGTACTTTCCACCTCCAGGACTCAAGTCTGGCTAACCGGTTTCCTGAATCTCTTCACAAAATATTACTCTGCTCACACTCCAACATCTCGCCAGGTCCCAAAAATCATTTGTCTCTATTCCCTCCTATAACATGCTCACACATGCCTGCTGCATGTCCAAGCCCCTTGCACACAAAACCTCTTTTACCCCCCTCCCTCCATCCTTTCCTAGGACAACCCCTACCCCTCCTCCCTTCCACACAGACTTATACACCCTCCAAGTTATCCTATTTTGCTCCATCCTCTCTAAATGACCAAACCACCTCAACAACCCCTCTTCAGCCCTTTGAATAATACTTTTAGTAACTCCACAGCTCCTCCTAATTTTCACATTATGAATTCTCTGCATAATACTATTTACACCACACATTGTCCTTAGACACAACATCTCCACTGCCTCCAGCCTCCTCCTTGCTGCAGCATTTACAACCCATGCTTCACCCATGGTACAACTATACTTCCGAACATTCCCTTCTTTGCCTCCATGTCTCCACAGGTACCTCAATGCACCACTTTTCCTTTATCAATGAACCTCTTTTCCTTTATCAATTCTATGGTTAACCTTGACCTGCATAAACCCATCTGCTGACAAGTCTATTCCAAAATATCTGAACACATTCACTTCTTTTATACTCCCTCCCTCCAATGTGATACCCAATTTTTCTTTACCTAACTTGTCGATACCCTCATCACCTTACTCTTACCTACGTTCAATTTCAACTTTCTTCCTTTACACACCCTCCCAAACTCGTCCACTAACCTTCGCAACTTCTATCATATCAAGTTATAATAACCAGCATCACTTAAATTAGTATTAATGTCAAAAGACTTGCCTAAAAATTCCCTTAGATCCCTACAGGTACCTTGGTAAATATAAAAACTACAACAAAAGTAGAGAGGATAAATAAGTCTACAAGATATGATGTAGGACGTAATGACAGTAGTTTGTTGGACTACGTATTGGTAGATAAAAGACTGTTGAGTAGACTTCAGGATGTACATGTTTATAGATGGGCCACATATATATCAGATCACTTTTTAGTTATAGCTACAGTGGGAGTAAAAGGTAGATGGGATACAAGGAAAATAGAAGCAGTAAGTAAAAGAGAGGTGAAGGTTTATAAACTAAAAGAGGAGGCAGTTAGGGTAAGATATAAACAACTATTGGAGGAACGATGGGCTAGCGAGAGTGTAGGCAATGGGGTCGAAGATATATGGGGTAGATTTAAAAATGTAGTGTTAGTGTTCAGCAGAAGTTTGTGGTTACAGGAAAGTGGGTGCAGGAAGGAAGAAGAGCGATTGGTGGAATGATGATGTAAAGAGAGTAGTAAGGGAGAAAAAGTTAGCATATGAGAGGTTTTTACAAAGTAGAAGTGATGCAAGGAGGGAAGAGTATATGGAGAGAAAAAGAGAGGTTAAGAGAGTGGTGAAGCAATGTAAAAAGAGAGCAAATGAGAGTGGGTGAGATGTTATCAACAAATTTTGTTGAAAATAAGAAAAAGTTTTGGAGTGAGATTAATAAGTTGAGGAAGCCTAGGGAACAAATGGATTTGACAGTTAAAAATAGGAGAGGAGAGTTATTAAATGGAGAGTTAGAGGTATCAGGAAGATGGAGGGAATATTTTGAGGAGTTGTTAAATGTTGATGAAGACAGGGAAGCTGTGATTTTGTGTATAGGGCAAGGAGGAATAACATCTTGTAGGAGTGTGGAAGAGCCAGTTGTGAGTGTGGGGGAAGTTCGTGAGGCAGTGGGTAGAATGAAAGGGGGTAAGGCAGCTGGGATTGATGGGATAAAGATAGAAATGTTAAAAGCAGGTGGGGATATAGTTGGAGTGGTTGGTGCTATTATTTAATAAATGTATGGAAGAGGGTAAGGTACCTAGGGATTGGCAGAGAGCGTGTATTGTTCATTTGTATAAAGGCAAAGGGGACAAAAGAGAGTGCAAAAATTATAGGGGAAGAAGTCTGTTGAGTGTACCTAGTAAAGTGTATGGTAGAGTTATTATTGAAAGAATTAAGAGTAAGACAGAGAGCAGGATAGCAGATGAACAAGGGGGCTTTAGGAAAGGTAGGGGGTGTGTAGACCAAGTGTTTACAGTGAAACATATAGGTGAACAGTATTTGGATAAGGGTAAAAAGGTTTTTTGTGGCATTTATGGATTTGGAAAAGGCGTATGATAGGATGGATAGGGGGGCAATGTGGCAGATGTTGCAGGTGTATGGAATAGGAGGTAGGTTACTGAAAGCAGTGAAGAGTTTTTATGAGGATAGTGAGGCTCAGGTTAGTGTGTGTAGGAGAGAGGGGGACTATTTCCCAGTAAAAGTGGGCCTTAGACAAGAATGTGTGATGTCACCATGGTTGTTCAATATATTTATAGATGGGGTTGTAAGAGAAGTGAATGCGAGGGTCTTGGCAAGAGGTATGGGGTTAAAAGATAAAGAATCAAATACAAAGTGGGAGTTGTCACAGTTGCTTTTGCTGATGACACTGTGCTTTGGGAGATTCTGAAGAGAAGTTGCAGAGGTTGGTGGATGAATTTGGTAGGGTGTGTAAAAGAAGAAAATTGAAAGTGAATATAGGAAAGAGTAAGGTGATGAGGATAACAAAAGATTAGGTGACGAAAGATTGGATATCAGATTGGAGGAGAGAGTATGGAGGAGGTGAATGTATTCAGATATTTGGGAGTGGACATGTCAGCAGATGGGTCTATGAAGGATGAGGCGAATCATAGAACTGATGAGGGAAAAGGGTGAGTGGAGCACTTCGGAGTCTGTGGAGACAAAGAACTTTGTCCATGGAAGTAAATAGGGAATGTATGAGAGTATAGTTATACCAACACTCTTATATGGGTGTGAAGCATGGGTGATTAATGTTGCAATGAGGAGAAGGCTGGAGACAGTGGAGATGTCATGTCTGAGGTCAATGTGTGGTGTGAATATAATGCAGAGAATTCGGAGTTTGGAAATTAGGAGGAGGTGCGGGATTACCAAAACTATTATCCAGAGAGCTGAGGAGGGGTAGTTGAGGTGGTTCGGACATGTAGAGAGAATGGAACGAGACAGAATGACTTCGAGAGTGTATAAATCTGTAGTGGAGGGAAGGCGGGGTAGGGTTCGGCCTAGGAAAGGTTGGAGGGAGGGGGTAAAGGAGGTTTTGTGTGCAAGGGGCTTGGACTTCCAGCAAGCATGTGTGAGCGTATTTGATAGGAGTGAATGGAGACAAATGGTTTTTAATACTTGACGTGCTGTTGGAGTGTAAGCAAGGTAACATTTATGAAGGGATTCAGGGAAACCGGCAGGCCAGACTCGAGTCCTGGAGATGGGAAGTACAGTGTCTGCACTCTGAAGGAGAGGTGTTAATGTTGCAGTTTTATAACTGTAGTGTAAAGCACCCCTCTGGCAAGACAGTGATGGAGTGAATGATGATGAAAGTTTTTCTTTTTCTGGCCACCTGCCTTGGTGGGAATCGGCCGATGTGTTAATAAATAAAGAAAAAGTATAGAGAGGCCTAAGCCATGAGCAAACTGTTAAAAATGTGCTTCAAAGTAAGAAGCATGCCCCAAGCTACACAGACTAAGGAGGGAGCACGAGTACCTGTGAACAGGTATGTATTCGTAAAATGCGACTAACTCGGCTTGAGGAATGTGTTTACCGAAAACAAACCACTGTGCAAAATTTGAAGACTATTCCATATGTATTTATGCCTACGACTGCCAACACACACTTATCTATTACACCATTAACTTTTCTCCTCTAATCTTACATTCAACTCATGCCATTCTGGTAGTTATCTATGTTCTGACACACACATCTGTCATGATAGTAATAACAGTATGTATAAATTTAACCCCTTCTCCTGTATATATTACTAAATGTAAAAGGGGAAACTTTCGTTTTTCATTTTGGGCCACCCCGCTTCGGTGGGAAACGGCCGACGTGTTGAAAGAAGAAGAAGATGTATAAATTTAGTTGAGAGATTCTGTATAATCAGGGGTTCAAATCCATGTTATTTTCTTGCTCCATGGAAATACTTTCAATAGTAGACATGAGTTAACTTTTAATCTGGAAGCAAGACAACACACACAATACAAGAGTATTGGCAAAGATAATTATACATTTTAGGAAGTCATCTTATCTATTAAGAAAAGTGTGCAATATATATAGGTACAGAATTAGATATACAGCATATATCGGAGCCTAATGTACCAATAACTAAACTACAAAATATATTCCACTTAAGAAAACAGGGGCACTAACCTGCAATGCAGCCACCAGTTGTGGAAAAATGTCTTGGACTATGCAGAGGGGCAGCTTAAGGATAAGAGTTAAGCAAGAGGCCAGAAGTTGATCGCGATACTGACGGCAGCGCTGGAGCAACTCTCTGATGTAGCTGGTTAGTAGATGAATGACACTCTCCACTTCAGGCTCCTGTTACATCCATTCAAGTCATCAGTACAAAGTATTTATGTCAATATTTTTACATAAATACATAATTTTTTTAGTAACACAGAAGCACAAATAAAGTCAATAAAATAAAAAATATAGAGAAATTAAGAAAATATAGTAAAAGGGGGGAAAATAAAAATAAGAGGAACAAAATGCTATAAATAGAAGAGCATGAGTAGGCGGTGAGGAAGAGAAAAAGAAAGAAAAAGGAGTTGCAAAGTAAGATGAGGTTAAGAGGTAAGATGAAGGGAGACATAAGAGAGATGAAAGGGAAGGAAAAAACAGGATGAACAGGAAAAAAGGAGAGGTAGGAGACATGAACAGAATATAAGAGAGGAAGGAGATTGTAGGACTTACAAACAACTCACCTATAAGAACATTTAACACTTCCAAAACTCAAAAAGTTAATAATAAGCCAAATAGATTATTGGGATTTATATCAAGAAGTGTAAGCAACAGAAGTCCAGCAGTTATACTACAGCTTTATACAGTAGACTGTTATATTACATGACAGTTATGAAGTTACAAAGACATGTCTTGTGTGCTCTCTGTGAACCTGAACAAGATGTCCTCTCTTGAACCACTGTACCAGCATCTAAAGGAAGAACTGAGGGTGGCTAAGCTTGAGATACAGCGACTGCCTGAGGAAAACAAGACGATTCGTAGCAATCCTCCTGTTGAGAATCCTCAAGCCAAGAAAGGAACCTGGACAGTGGCTGGAATGCATGGAACAAAGTTAAGGATCAAGAGGACGGATGGAGAGGTAGAATCAACGAAGATCCAGGAAAGTGTTGTGGAAACATCGAACCCATTCTTCGTGCTACCCGATGAATGCGAGTCGACTACTGGGAACGTCACGACAAACGACGCCAAGGAAGGTAGAAACATTGTTGCTGTTGGGGATAGCCAGGTTAGGTATATGGTGAAGGATAGGAGTAGGAGACAGAGGGTTTGCTTTCCTGAGGCTGGGATGGAGGATATTGTTAGCCGGCTTGACAACATCAAGAACGGTAATGGCATCAATCCTATTATCTGCCTCAGTGCTGGAGGCAATGGTGTAGGCAAGTGTACAAGTGAGGATTTAGTTAGAAGGTACAAGACAGCAATAGAATAATGCAGTACCATTCATTGACAACTGGGACCACTTCTACAGTAGAAATGGCATGTATGCCAGGGATGGGGTTCACTTATCCAGGGCAGGTGTGGGTTTTCTTGCTAGCTCAGTTGAGGGTGTTGTTAGGACTTTAAACTAGGATTAGTTAGAGGTATGGGTTTAGAAATGGAAAATAATAAGCATGGATACATTGACTTAGGGCTTGTAAATTACACCCAAGATTAGTTTTCCACGGCTCTCAAGAAGTTGTATCCACACAGATTCAGTGGCTGACGCTTCTAATTTTATATCTTGTCTAACACAAGTTAAATTATCTCTTACATACATCACTACTCCATCACCCTTCCTGTTGACCCTATCAGTGTGGAATAATTTATAGCTTTGTATGTGGCACTCAGAAGGCATTTCTCTATCTTTCAGATAAAACCAGGTCTTTGTTATAGCAATGATATCTATGCTTCTTGCACTTGCAATTAATCTTCGCTCATCTATCTTATTTCTTACTCTCCTACTATTAGTATAGTAAACCTTAAGGGAGCCAGTCTCTCGCTGCCCTCTGCTGTTTCCTTTTGTTAGCTGACCAGTTCCATTGTCTTTATTTGCAACTTTATGATGAATAATGTCTTTTAAATATTTACTGTTTTCAACCCTAGTGATGCAACCTGACTGTTTCCCCCACACACACCCATACCTCTATCTTCTATCAGTTTAAAATCCTAGACAAGTCAGCAATGGCCCTTGATCGAGTTGGTAAATGCCACCAACCCTGTCCCAGAGAGATGTACCCCATTCCTTGCATACATATGTTTGCCATAAAAGTTGTCCCAGTTGTCAATGAATAGGATTGCAAGTTCCTTGCAGTATCTGTCTAACCAGAAATTTACACCAATTGCACTAGACATCTATTCATTGCCCACTCCCCTTCTACGCTAGATGCTACATATAATGGGGACCCCTCCTTAAATCTAATTAAATCCATAGCTGACAGATAATGGGCTTGTTCCCATTACCTGACATGATATTATCCAACCTGTTGACTATGTCACCAACACCAGCTCCAGGGAAACACACACACTCTCTCACCTTCTTATCCCTTTACAGAAAGCACAGTCCAAATATCTTACCTGTGAGTCACCAACCACAAGAATGTGCTTACCTCCATTAGCAGGGAAGGTAATACCTTTACCTTCACTGACCACTGAAGTACACTCATCCTGAAGAACAGAGAAGCGATTTCCTACCTTCAAACCTTCTCTCTTAAAATTCCTTATTTTGATGCTCCTCCCATTACTGGGTGCTGGACTGCTCCTCACTGCTGGGAGCCTTTTCGTCCTCACCACCTTCAACTACCTTGCAGCGAGTGCCAAACTGCTCCTCACTGCTGGTAGTCTCATTACTCTCACCCACTCCAGCCACCTCACACTCACTCCCAAACCCATCGAGGTGAACCTTCAACCTCCTAATTTCCTCCTGGAGAAGTAGGACCTCCTCCTTCAACACTAACCTCAGATTTTAAAACACTGCAGAAACAAGCCATGGCTTTGTAACCCTCCACACTAATCCCCAAAGCAGCTCAGGACCGTATGACCACTTGTGACCACTGAGGTTAACCATAGAACTGATGAAGGAAAAAAGGTGAGTGGTGCATTGAGGTATCTGTGGAGACAAAAAAATGTTATCCATGGAGGCAAAGAAGGGAATGTATTAGAGTATAGTGGTACCAACACTCTTATAAGGGTGTGAAGCATGGGTTGTAAATGCTGAAGTAAGGTGGAGGCTGGAGGCAGTGGAGATGTCGAGTCTAAGGGCAATATGTGCTGTAAATATTATGCAGAGAATTCGTAGAGTGGAGTTACTAAAAGTATTAGTCAGAGGGCTGAATTGGGGTTATTGAGATGGTTTGGTCATTTTGAGAGATTGGAACAAAGTAGAATGACTTGGAGAGCGTATAAATCTGTAGGGGAAGGAAAGCGGGGTAGGGGTCGTCCTCAGAAAGGTTGGAGGCAGTGGGTAAAAGAGGTATTGTGGGCAAGGGGCTTGGACTTCCATCAAGAATGCGCAAGCGTGTTAGATAGGAGTGAATGGAGACAAATGGCTTTTGAGACCTGATGAGCTGTTGGAGTGTGAGCAGGGTAATATTTTGTGAAGGGATTCAAGGAAGGTTGTTTTGTCGCTTACTGGTTAGCTGGAATTGAGTCCTGGAAATGGGAAGAACAATGCCTGCACTTTAACCCTTGGACTGTCAGAGGCCACATTCTGAAACTGTCATGCTATGTCACAAAATTTTGGAAAAAAAAAAAAAAATATTTTTTTCTTATGAAATGATAGAGAATCTTTTCCCGATGGTAATGACACCAAAAGTACGAAATTTGATGGAAAACTTACGGAATTACACTCGCGAAGTTAGCAATGACGGCAATATATACGCATCAGCAATTTCGCCGACTTTGAGCCCTATTTTCGGCCAATTCCATTGTTACAGTCGACCAAACTCATACTATTTCTTTAGAACTCCATTTGTTCTATCGATTGACTACAAGAAACCACCAATTTACCGATTTCAACTACCCAATAAAGTGGTCAGAAATTGACAATTTGGCCAATTTCATGCAAAATAAAAAAGATGTCAATTTCAAAATAGGGTCCAGAATAAACAATGCAGATATTCCTGGCACTAAAATAAGATTTTCTCTGTTCATTAGTCATGTCTTTAGGCTCCTCTTATATTACTCTTGCTTTCTATTTTGATTTTTTATTCACAAAAAATAAAAGATTTACTGTTATGCAGACTACTGCATTATTGTAAAAATGGTATAAATAATATCAGTGCACTTTTTTTTTTTTTTTATTAACACATCGGCCGATTCCCACCAAGGCAGGGTGGCCCGAAAAAGAAAAACTTTCATCATTCACTCCAACACTGTCTTGCCAGAGGGGTGTTTTACACTACAGTTATAAAACTGCAACATTAACACCCCTCCTTCAGAGTGCAGACACTGTACTTCCCATCTCCAGGACTCAAGTCCGGCCTGCCGGTTTCCCTGAATCCCTTCATAAATGTTACTTTGCTCACACTCCAACAGCACGTCAAGTATTAAAAAATCAGTGCACTTGTGTAAGAATATTAGACTCACCAGTTGACGTGTATTGGACGAATGGCGTGATTTGTGTACTCTTGAATATTGGCAAAAATCGAACATTTCCACTACTTTGAGCACAATTTCAAGGTCATTTTCATCATGAAACTAATCAAAATCATCTCTATTTCTGTAATATGTTTTCCATTCTATCAAACGAGACCACTAAAAAGAGAATACAACCATAAATACTATTCAAAAATACACCTCAAAGTTGGCGTTTTAATCCAAAAACACGGTCAGTTTTTTTTTTCTCATTATGCACTGCATGCTGCAGGATTTTTTTATACAGCGCACACTGACCACACAGACCCATTCTCTCATATGTGGGCCTAAGCTTTCTCCCGCTTGATTTGAAGCCGCTAGAATTTTTGAGTATATATACGTCCGAAACACTGGCTCGTAAGACGTATACTGTATATACAACCAAAACAGTCAAAGGGTTACAGGAGAGGTTTGGGATATTGGCAGTTTGGAGAGACATCTAAACTGTTGTATCCAAGTGCATCTGCAAAGACAGTGATTATGTACGAGTGATGGTGAAATTGTTGAATGATATAAGTTTTTTCTTTCTTTTTGGGTTTTTCTTTCTTTTTTGTCACCCTGACTCGGTGGGAGATGCCGATGTGTTAAAGAAAAAAAATTCTGAACACTAAGAACAATGATGGAACAAGTCAGTATCTAACAAATGGTTAGGAAATACTCTAATATGTTCGCCAATTATTATTTTTAAAACACCGACAGTTTCTTGCCAAGAAAGAGTATGTCAAATAAAGAAACATTCACCATCATTCATTATCTAGATGTCTTGCTAGAAGTATACTGACATCACAGTTGAAATGACCCTCCAAACCACATCCTCACTTATCTCTGAGAGTGCAGGCACTCTATTACCTCAAGAACTCAAGGCTAGCTACAAAAATGATAGGGTTATGAAACAAAACTGAGTACATTTTCTCATAACTGGAAATATGAATACCAACCTCTTTCTTTTTGAAAAAGTGTGTGAGATGGGTGCAGGAAAGGACAGTGGTGATAGCAGTGTAGTGGGCAGATACAAGAGGCTGCAGTGAAGAACACCTCACAAAGAACCAACATAGATGTGAAACTTGTGGCTCCAGCTGATCTTCACTTTGTAATGGCAGTACTTCCCCCATCAATGACACTACATTCATGTAGACCTGTAACAATAACATTAAATTAAATTACATTCAGTTGGTGGTTTCATATATTGTATATGCAACATTACATAAGATGGTCAATAAAACAGTGTGTTATATAATTTTGGAAAAATACTGTTATAGACAGAATAAAGAAAGGAAATGTAAAAAGTAGAGTATAATCTGTAAAGCTGAAAGTACCATAGGTATGCTCTAGTAAAAAGACCTCACCTCAATTAACCTGTTTCTATATGTGCATTAAATTCTTAAATTATTTCAAAAATTTTGCCTGTATATGAAAGTGCTGTTCCTTTTATATTTTTTTTTAACAAATAAGCCGTTTCCCACCGAGGAAGGATGACCCAAAGAGAAAGAAAAAACTTTCATTGTCGTTCAACACTTTCACTATCATTCATACATAATCACTGTCTTTGCAGAGGTGCTCAGATACGACAGTTTAGATGTCACTCCCAACAGCCAATATCCCAAACCCCTAATTTAAAGTGCAGGTATTGTACTTCCCATTTCCAGGATTCAAGTCCTACTAACCGGTTTCCATGAATCCCTTCACAAAATATTACCCTGCTCACACTCCAACAGTTCAGCAAGTCCCAAAAACCATTCGTCTCCATTCGCTCCTATCTAACACACTCACACATGCTTGCTGGAAGTCCAAGCCCCTCGCCCACAAAACCTCCTTTATTCCCTCCCCCCAACCTTTCCTAGGATGACCCCTACCCTGCCATAATTCCATTACAGATTTATACGCTCTCCAAGTCATTCTACTTTGTTCCATCCTCTCTAAATAACCAAACCACCTCAACAACCCCTCTTCAGCCCTCTGACTAATACTTTTAGTAACTTCACACCTCCTCCTAATTTCCACACTACAAATTCTCTGCAAGCAAGCATGTATGAGCGTGTCAGATAGGAGTGAATAGAGACGAATGGTTTTTTGGACCTGACGAGCTGTTGGAGTGTGGGCAGGGTAATATTTTGTGAAGGTATTCAGGGAAACCGGTTAGCCGGACTTGAATCCTGGAAATGGGAAGTACAATACCTGCACTTTAAATTAAGGGTTTGGGATATTGGTTGTTTAGAGGGACTTCTAAACTGTCGTATCTGAGCGCCTCTGAAAAGACAGTGATTATGTATGAATGGTGGTGAAAGTGTTGAATGATGAAAGTATTTTTCTTTCTTTTTGGGTCACCCTGCCTCGGTGGGAAATGGCCAATGTTTAAAAAAAAAAAAAATATTATCTGCATATTTACACCACACATTGCCCTTGGACACAACATCTCCACTGCCTCCAGCCTCCTCCTTGTTGCAGCATTTACAACCCAAGCTTCACACTCATAAGAGTGTTGGTATCACTATACTCTCATACATTCCCTTCTTTGACTCCATGGATAACGTTTTTTGCCTCCACAGATACCTCAACGCACCATTCACCTTTTTTCCTTCATCAATTCTATGATTAGCCTCGTCCTTCATAAACCCATCTGCTGACAAGTCAGCTCCCAAATATCTAAACACATTCACTTCTTCCATACTCCCTCCCTCCAATGTGATATCCAATTTTTCTTTATCTAAATCTCTTGATACACTCATCATCTTACTCTTATCTATGTTCACTTTCAACTTTCTTCCTTTACACACCCTCCCAAACTCGTCCACTAACCTTTGCAACTTTTCTTTAGAATTTTCCAAAAGCCCAGTATTATCAGCAAAAAGTAACTGTCAACTCCCATTTTGTACTTGATTCCCCATAATTTAATCCCACCCCTCTCCCCAACACCCTAGCATTTACTTCTTTTACAACTCCATCTATAAATATATTAACCCTTTGATTGGCGGAGGCCCCTCTCTGAAACTGTCATTCTATGTCGGGAAATATTAAAAAAAAAAAAAAAATATTTTTTCTTATCAAAATGTTAAGATTATTTTTCTGACTGTTTAAATCCCAAAAAAAAAAAAGTTTGCGATAAGTACTTACAGAGATATAGAGGCAAAAAGTTGGCAAAAAATGAGCCGTGTATGGCAACAGCGACGAATGCCGCTCACTGGTAAACTTTGGTTTACTTCCTTTCGTAGGTTTCTTGTTTTTTCACTATTTTATTTTTTATGTAACTTATGTGGCCTGTGAGACCAAAGTAAGGTGCAATGTATATATATACACTCGTTGTATGCAACACAATAATCGCACAAACATTAGTATCATTATATTGTTTACAAAACTTGTTTACACCAACCAACAATAAAAAAATTTGTTTATTACTGTTGTTCTATAATATTTCTTTCTTT
>WNWK01015755.1:2500-45000 GCA_009830355.1 Cherax destructor
TATATATATATATATATATAATATATATATATATATATATATATATATATATATATATATATATATATATATATATATATATATATATATATATATATATATATATATATATATATATATATATATATATATATTGTTGTGTGTGTGTGTGTGTGCAAGACAAGCCACAGTATATATATATTATTGTAACCACGAACGAGTGGTATTGATCAATAACTACACTGTACTAGCCAGGGTTCGAACCTATGATGCTTTGGCCCGCCTCATGGTGAGCGAAAAGACGACTCGAAAATACCACTCGTTTGTGGTTACAATAATATATATACTGCTCGTTGAGCTAGTACACCAAACAGGAGGAGAATTAATTAGCTTAGAGACCTCCACACCACTGTATGTCCTTGGGTAGCGAGTACAACATTCAGTTCTACTGAATGTGCTACACTTAAGGATTGCGTGGTTCAGTGGTCTATGGCATTGTGTTTTCGCTCACCATGAGGCGGGCCAAAGCATCATAGGTTCGAACCCTGGCTAGTGCAGTGTAGTTATTGATCAATACCACTCGTTCGTGGTTAATATATATATATATATATATATATATATATATATATATATATATATGTATGTATGTATGTACATGTACATATATAGATCCTTGCTATTGGGTCGCAGAGCTCTTCTCTCCTGGCCAAACCAAGGAAGTATCCTTCCAATCCTGCTTCTTTCCGTTAGGCACTCTCTCACTTCTAACTGTATCTAGTCTTTGTTTCTGGTCCCTTCTTCACCTTCTCTACGCATCTTATGTGATTACTTTGTGAAATTCTCGTTGAACATTCTACTCGGCTCATTACGTTTCCCTTTTATTAGTTCATATTCGTCCATTTTGAGTTTAATTACCTGGTTCCTTGGAAAAGTAGACTCACATGCAGTATAAGGCGATCCTTTATTGACAACGTTTCGCCCACACAGTTGGCTTTATTAAGTCATAAAGAGATATACTTGAGCAGAGAATACGAGTGTGTATATATAGGGAGCATATTGACATGAAGGATTAGGTGAGGGATGTTGAAGCTGATGGCTGAGTAGAGGTTGTATTTAAGGAGGACCTGAATGGCATGGGCCAGTAAGCTTGTTGCAATGCAGTATAACGATGAGGAAGTTTCCTGGCCACAGGTTCATCCATGCTGTAAAAGCCATTGTTCTGGCTGATATTGGATATTCAGATGAGTGATTATAGTGTATCTGTGTCTACTTTTCCATCGTGCCGGTATTTTATACTATTTACCTCTTCCTTGTCTCTTACTCCTATCTTCCGAAGGTCAGTTTTGTTTTGGCTTGCACTGCGATGTCAAGTGTGGAATTGCTTTCTTTACCTTTTTATCCTTGCATTGTCGTTCTTAGCTCATCTGCATAGTTCCTTTTTTCTGTTTTCTCTTTTTTTCTGTTTTCCATACCCCCGTTTTGTTTCACTGTTCTTTTTTTTAATAAACAATTAGTTCCTCTGTTCTTCGTAATCCCTATCATCATCGTTGGAATAAATCCGTCTATAGCTTCCTGACAAATATTAAGTAATCTCTGAGTCACTTCATATTGTCGCTTTTTTTAAATTTTCCAAATTGAACTTTCAAAAAAAATATCTCATGCCTTTGTAAGCACTTCCACAATTTTCACAAAAATGCGCTAGGCTCATACGAGTCAGAGTGTAGGTAGACAGTCTCTTTCCTCCTCGTGTGTGTCTGCTTTTTTTCGTCCCTAACTCCAACAAGTAATTCAGAAATAAGCACAATGTGGTTAATGATTCCCACAGGTTTCTCCTATACGACTTTCGCTATATTCACTTCATTTGTAGAAAATATCAGAAGCAGTTTTGCTGGTTACTCCTCTCTCCTTAACCTAGTGGTGTCTTTATCATGTAAGCGCGCAAACTTTTCATTAATGCTTCTATCATTTTTCTTCTGTTCGTTTCTGATCCTCCACGTTATTACCATCTTTTCTAGTCAATTTCTTTATGCTGAAAATCTCCATTTATTAATAGTTTTACCTTCGTTATAATTGTTTTTTAGTGTTGTGAGAAGCAGGTCCAGATGTTAGATTCTGGGGTCGTCCCTCCAAGGTGCTTCATTGTTTCCTTCTTTGGTTTATGATGCGGTTGAAAAAAAGATGTAGGCAGATTAGGTTTATTGGTAGAAGGAGAAAGAGGATGGGATATCTCAGTATCTAGAATGGAATAATATGAGTGGAAGTGAGGCATAAGGTTGATTGAGTAGGGTTATGCTGGCTAGGGGTGTTGGTGGGAGAGGGGAATTGGGTTGAGTGAGTGTGGGAAGCTGGTAGGGGTGTAGGTGGAAAAGGGGAATTGGGTTGAGTGAGTGGGGGATGCTGGTAAGGGTGTAGGTTGGGGGAAATTGGGTTGAGTGAGTTGAGGGATTCTGTCAAGAGGTGGGGGAAGGGGAATTGGATTCAGTGAGTGGGGGGAAGAAGAGCAGCGAGTCTCGTCTGAAAGTCTCCTCCAGAGGGGTTTTGTCCACCAATGATTGTTGGGCTGTTAGTGTTATTTCAATGGATTTGCTTATGATGTGGAATCCATCCCCTGTCTGCCTTCCAGTCGTCGTCCTCCTGTGTGTGAGTATTTACTGTGTGTGAGTATTTACTGTGTGTGAGTATTTACTGTGTGTGAGTATTTACTGTGTGAGTATTTACTGTGTGAGTATTTGCCTATTTGAAGCTACAGGAGCAGTGCCAGGATCATGTTCCGTCTTAGGTATTTAATCATCCATGCGTGCTTGCGTGCGCATGTGTATGTGCGTATGCATTCATGTGAATGTGTGCGTGCATGCTTATGTGTGTATACTCACCTAATTGTCGTTGCAGGGGTCGATTCATAGCTCCTGGCCCCGCCTCTTTACTGGTCGCTACTGGGTCCTCTCTCTCCCTACTCCATGAGTTTTATTATACCTGTGTGTGTGTGTGTGTTAAACACGAAATTATTTAAACCCTTCGTTATATTTCTGTTTTTAGCCGAGTTTAAAATTGACAAGGACTAAAATTTTAGAGGAGATTCCCCTGAATATGATAAAATATGGACTATCTCTTTTTAATTAAACGCAGATACTGACATTATGAATAGAAACTGTTCTCAAAGACCTGAACGTTAGTGTTGATTGATGACTGTTAAAACTTAACAAATAAAAGCGTCTAATTAATGCTGCCAGCAGTAATACTTTAATTTGGATGGAGTTTAATCAAGCTAATTTCCAAAATATTTCTAGCAAGGAGTTAGTTATAACAAATGAACAAGTACTCTTTAAACTCTTAAGTCAGTAAGAACATTAGAGCATAGTAGTAATGAAGTTTGTCTATTGGCCCTTGCCAGGTAGGTCTCACACCCGACAGATGTAATCAGAGTAATACCTCTAATGTCCTTAAATAGTTTAACTTATTACTATTTAATTCATATTAAAATAAACAAATCATAGAGTAATCGAGATGCTAATATGAAAAGTTTCTCACGTCAAGTTAAGATTAAAATGGTGCTAAGGTCTGCCAAGGACCATTATCAATAACAACAAAAAAGTGATGAAACGTCGTTACTCATTTATAATTATGTGGGTTTCCTGTTACTTGTTTTAACCACTGTTATGTGGCTTGTTCTTCATGAAAAGCTTCCTCTGGCTAATACAGGTAAGGATCACTTCAGTGAAGGCTTCGCTTCCCCACTTGAGCCGGAGATGTCGACCTACCACAGTGCTTACATGAACGACTATACCTCACAGCAGCCTGCGCTGGGACGCTCTCCCAGGAGCAGCGTCTCCCCGCCTCGTCTCCAGTACAACACCTCGTCGAATCAACTGCCAGACGCCGGCCGAATATCCAAGAGTGTCTCCCCTCCTCGCCACCAGTACAACAACAGCCCCCCGGTTCACCAGTCAGACAGCAGGACACCCAGGGAATACACTTCCTCCTCCCGTCATCCATTCAGCTCAGCAGACAACTCTCAAGATGGACGGAAACGCAGAAACAGCACCTCTCCTCCACGTTATCAGTATAACACATATCACCCCGCGGGGCGGCCGTCCAAAGGTGGTAGTTGCTCTCCTAACAACCAAGAAGCTAATTCACCGGACTACAACAATGGTGGCAAGATACCTAGGACGCCAAGAGTGAGTATTACCTGAATAAAATATAAGTAAAATTATAGCAATATACATCATGAGTACCATAAATGGTGAATGTTAGTATTCATAATAACAATGATTACTTGTTTAGCTAATATTCATAACAAAGAAAAATTCATCCTGATTAGCCGCCAGCTTATTTTCTTAAAAATTGCAAATTTACATCAATGAATATTTTACTAAAAAAAATAACTCGTATAGAAGCCTGGTCTCAGACCGAGCCGCGGGGGCATTGACCCCCGAAACCCTCTTCAGGTAGAAGCTTAGACTTATGTATAATAAGAATACCGCGTTTATTTAAAGTTTGGTGACTGTTTTACATATGAGTATGTTTTTAATAAGCTGGTGACTTTCAAGACGAATTCTATTTAGCTTGGACATTGTCGCAGCTTTTATAAAATTATATCTCAAATGTCTTTTTTTTTTTTCTTTTGGAAGTAAATTGTATTGTCAGATGTATTATCCTATTTTAGCAATATTTAATATAAAACATTTTGAGTCCATAACATTTCCCCAGATTATACTCAATGGTATAATTTGCTTGAAATATTTATTTTGAGGAATGAACACTGGGTCCGTTTCTACTTAATTATTTGATCCTATATATTAAGTTGAAAATGGAATGGGAAGTAAATGGTTCATTAGACATCCTGAGCATTTTCGTTATTAGAACTACTATGTCTCTGGAATTTTAAGTTAAAGAGACAGTAAACACGTGAAGAGACCTATCTTCACTCTTTTTGACCTATGCTGTACTCCGGTCAATATGATGATCTTTCTCTTGCTCTTTTGGTGTATTTTACAATGTATTTATGTTGCTTACCCAGTGTAAAATTTATTACATGCATTATATGGTAGGTATTAGGTTTGTCAGGAAACAGGACGAGTGTTTCCTGACGCGGGTCTTAGTTATATGATGACCCACAGCTGCAGCTATTGGTCAATTGACCGAGGACTTCCGCTGGCTTACCGGACCACCTCCTTAAAAATCATGGTTACGATCATAACCACTTATCAGTTATTGTTATATGTAATATTATAAATCTTTCATATTCTTTTTTTTAATCATTTGTTTTTTGGAGTGTTTTTTTAAGTGTGAAGTATCATATCACTTAGTTTCTTAAGAAGAGGAAGCAGTGTCTAGGAAGTTTCCATTGAAAATTAATGGTAATGTTTTACTCACATTTACATCAGGTTCTTGTTAGGTAATTTGGTTATTGATATTTTTCACTTATCTCAGATATGATTTGCAATTCTTTATCAGTAAACACAGGGTCCATTACTTTATATTCTGTTATATTCATGGGAATTTATGAAGATATGATGATCGGAATAACAGTAGACCTAAAACAATATATTTGTAACTTCCCTCTCTGATTTCCTATTTTCCTCAGGGAATATAGGCTTTTATTATGGTAATTTCCTTCATTAGGACTGTGAAGGATTGTGAAAGTCTAAGAATGTTAGTAATTCTTTAATGAAATAGCTATGGTGATGAAGCTTCGAGTGTGTCTCACAGGTTGGCGCCTTCAGCGATCTTGTAAATGATGTTAATGCATATAGTATACTTGTGTCTATAGTAGAATAGACTGTCAATAAAAATAAATTCGATTATATTGAGCTTTGTGGCATATCCTAATATTGGGAGAGTAGATATCAACCTTGGCTACAGTTTCTTCTCTAGGACAGTAATCACCTTATGCCACTTTATTCAGAAACACGCATCTGCCTTGACTAGAATTTGTCAAGATATAAACTAGTTGAGATTTATAATCGGCCATGTTACACAGGTGGGTGGAACGAGACCCTCGAAGGTGAAGCGCTACTTGCTGACCAGGGACCCCAAGGACAGGCGCATTTCAGGTAAGATCAAAACATCTGTACTCGTGGAACAGTTACTGATCATCATCTTTATTATCCTCTTCATCTCTAGGCGCTTTACTTTACTGAAAACCACGTTGCTCTTTCGTACTACGTTTTCAGTTCAACTATATCTCCATAATTATATCATTTATATCTATATCTCTATTTCAATTAAGTAGCATCAATTCTTTAGATCTAGAATCTTTCACTAGCATCAAGGTACCCCTGATCAAGGGGTTCTCCAGTCAACCTTGTGTTGCTGCCTCATTTCTCCTACAAATTATGAACGCGTACTAACGAAATAATCCATTATTTCGTGTTTGACAATGAATAAATGTCTTATTTTTGTAAGCACTCACCACACAAAGGACTATAGTAAGATTAATTAGGTTTCTTATGTCTCCATGTGCAGTGCTATCAATTCAACTGACGGTACTTCTTAATCTAGTGGGAGATTTTTGCCTATCATTTTTTCTAAACATTTCATCAGCTGGTGTATAGTTTGCACATGTCTTTAATTCTAGCTTTAATTCTAATTTAAAGGGATTTTTCCTTCATCAGTTCTGTGGTTCATCTCACTCTGACGGCATTGATCCGTGTTAATCTTGTTGAAAATTGTATAAAATACTGGTAACGTGATGATTAAGCCCCATGTGTAACTGTTGCACATGTGTCTTAATCGTGTTAATCTTCCCAGTAATTGCCACCCTACAGGTAACGGTCTGGGTATGAAGGTTGTAGGTGGAAAGGAAATTCCTGGCACGAGGGGTCGCCTGGGCGCCTATATAGCTCGCATTCACCCCGGCGGTGTGGCCGACGCCCTGGGCCAGCTGAAGGAAGGAGACTTAGTACTCGAGTGGAACGGTATCACTCTGATTGATCGCACCTACGAGGAGGTGCAAGCTATCGTGGCTCAGTCCGTTGATGACGTCGAGGTGGAAATTGTCGTGAGAAGGTTTGTCTCTCGTGTGTTTTGTATTGTTTTGTGTTAGGCTTTCTTAGTTACATAAACATTATTTTTATATAATTGTTACCTCGTATCACTATGGTTACAGTTCCTAAAAATGTTTGTAATGTTAAACTCCCTTTCTATGAACATATGAGTTATAATATTACGAAACACTGTTTAAAATGATCGAAATAGAGTTATCCTTATATACAATTAAAATTTACTTTAGATAATTTATTTATAAAATAGTTATTAATAGGGTCTGTAAATTTGGGGTGAAAGGACTTATTTGTAATTAATGACCAACGAGAGGCTGGAAGGAGAGAGTCGAGGGAGTCAAGAAGGTATTCTGAGTATTCCTTGAATACCCAGAAGACGTTGAGCATTTGGGGATATGATATTATGTTGGAATTTGAGCATAGTAATATCTCCGTAGGATTCAGATGCTACAATTCGTTGTATCATCAGTAGACAGTGTCCGGTTGGAAACAGTTAGAAAACGAATTATGGCAAATGTGTTTTCTTATTTGGGTCACACTTATACTAACACTGATTAACGATTGAGTAATATATGTTATGAACAAGTTGTTTATGGTTTCCAGTGACATCAATATGATCACGGGGGAGCGCATGACAGGGGTTAGCAGCAGGAGTGGTGGGTACTCCCACCCATCAATGACATACCCGAGCCCTTGCTATCAAAGCCCTCGCCGAAGAACTGATTATCCTACTGATGATCCTCTAGATATTAACGGCAATCGCTCTACCTTCGATGGTCTTGTGGTCAACACAACTCGAAACAATTCACATGAAAATCTTTACATTAATGAAAATCGGTTTAATGAAAGAGAAAATGATGTTGCATTGCAAGGCAAGTCTGGGGATTCATCTAGTACGGAAAGTTCCCGAGCCCGATCAACGTCGAGGTCCAGACATCAAGGCAATAGCCCCGACACGCGTGGTAAACGACAAACCAGTCCTGGTGTTGAAAGACCAACAAACTGCGAGTTAAGGCATGCGAGTGAAGAAGGTCTCCAGGGCGTAGGTTCCATCTCGCACGGAGGCTCTCCCTTACAATCACAATCCTCCCCAGAACGCCGGAGTTCAAGTGGTAAGTTACTTTTTATTCTTCTTAATAATTTCACGATAATATGAAAGTAAACGATAGTAAAACCACTATTAATATGGAGTTAGGTTCAATATTATTGCCTTATATATATAACATCACCAATTCTTTTCTCAGTATTTGTTTTTATTATTATTTGCATGTACATTCCAGACATCATAGATTCCTTCTTGCTAAATATTTGACATTATAATACTTGGCAAATGTTTGTTATTGCTGCTGTGTGGAAACAGACGCACCACTACGAACACTATTCTTAGACTCAGCTGCTGACTCATGTCCAGCTTCCCTCTCAAGTGCTATCTCAAGTAGGTGTTGGAGTATCTGGAGGAGGTGGTTCCCACGATCAGGCAGAGAACCAAGGAGGTCGTGTGGTTGTTCCCAGTCCACCCCGTCACCGCACTTCCCACTCTAATCGCCGACGGTCGAGTTCTCGAAACAAGGTAAGTACAAGTGAAGACAGTTACTTGTGTATTTAATTAAATATATATTTTGAAAATCAAACATTACGCAGAAATATGAAGAAGTATCATCCTTTATTAGCAATGAAACTGAAAGACAGACTACAACTCACCCAGAACAAAATAGTGAGATTCATCCTGGACCTGAGTTCAAGAGAACATGTAGGCCATGATGAATTACAACAACTGGATATGCTGAATGTTGAATACAGAGTAAAGCAACTGAAATTAAATCACATTTATAAAATTACTCACAAACAGTGTCCAGAATATCTTGCTGCCAAGTATATCAACGCTTGGAACCAAAACATGTATGGTACTAGGGGAAGTAAACAATTTTGTAGTACCCACTGTAGGTGGTTAGGATTCAAACACCTTTTATTATACAACAATAAAAGAGTGGAATGGACTGTCTGAATATGTCAAAGCCTGTCCTAGCATGAGCCAGTTCTCGACGAGAGCTATAAGGTACCTAATGATGAAGCTACAGAAAGAGAGGATGGTAGGCATAATATTTGTCAGTAAACAAGACAAGTGTTTCCTGACGCGAGTCTTAGTCATATGATGACCCACAGCTCTAGCTTTTGGTCATCTGACCAAGGACTTCCGCTCCCATAAAGAGAGTTAGTTAGTTAGTTCAGACTCTCAGGTAAGGACCCACTAGGGGCGAGGGGGAAGTGGGGACAGAAGAAGAATAGCCGGTGAGAGGAAGAGCTGAAGTAGAAGAGAAAGAGTCAGGACTAAACCCAACAGTCTAACTACTGAGTATAAAGAGAGGAGAGTGATTTCTTGTATAGCTTACATTCATGTACCCATTATTATCAGCTGATCCTCTCTTTAATGTTAATGTAAATAACTCGGTTTACTTTATTCCTGGTTTATCTCCTTTTATTGTAACTGATTTTTACACAGTTGAGTTACTTAGCTGTTTTAACTTTTAGGATTTAAATAATAAGATATTACAAGGACCCCAGTGGAAATAAGTCACTTTGTCTGACTTTTTTTTAGGGGGTTATCCTAGGTAATTTACATATATGTTATTATATATCATAATTCTACTTATGTGCACCTGCGCCTAAATTAACCTATTAGCTTATTTAATGTATTTAGACACATCATTACTGCGTCATATCGTCAAACTTAAAAATCATAAAACAGCGGATTTATATTTTTCCAGCTAATTTTTGTCATATTTTATTAAACGTCTCTTCAGTTCTGTAAGAATTATTTTTTTTACTGTTTTAGGAAATTAAATTTGATAAAATAGGAAAAAATAAAATTGGCCCCTACACACCCAAAATTTATACAAAAATTACTTCCTATTAAGATATACCAGCATTTAGCATTCTCTAGTTATTTAAAGCGAAACAATTTGTTGACTAAAATTGGAAAATTGGAGTGACAAGTTTTGTTTTATTAATGCTCACCAGTGGGGAAAAATTTAAGCCGATCAGAAAAGGCATTTTCTAATAATTGATCCATTTCCAACGATTCCAATTTTTTTTAACTATTTCAGTAAAATTTAAAATATGCACAAGGTATTTAAAGACCGTTAATTTTTACACTTACGTCCAGTATATATATATATTTTCCCAATAAACCGGCCGTAGGGTGACCTAAAAAGAAAAACGAAAGTTTTTCTTTTTAAATTAAGTAATTTATACAGGAGGAGGAGTTACTAGCCCCTTGTTCCCGGCATTTTAGTCGCCTCTTTCGACACTCATTGCTTACGGAGGAAGAATTATTTTCCACTTCCCCATGGAGATAAGAGAAACAAGAACAAGAACTATTAAGAAAACAGAAGAAACCCCAGATGGGTATGTATATATAAGCATGTACATGCATGTGTAGTGTGACCTAAATGTAAGTAGAAGTAGCAAGATATACCTGTTATAACGCGTGTCAGTATATAAATGTTGTTTCATAATACATTTTCCCCAACGACAGAAACTGGCCAATTTACCTGTTTTCTAAATACCTAGTGTACATTTAAAACCAACGTATGTAGGATACGAAATTAATTATTGGTGTCAGTTGGACTGCGAATGTCATCATCACATTAGCAACTTGGCCGAAGTCCTGATATAAATCCTGAATACATTTTAATTTTCAAATTAAACCACTGTCATGGAGTCTTGACGAAAACGTAAGTCAGTTTAGAGCGCTCACGTCGATATATCATCGCGTTTACAGAGGATAGAACGTCTCATGTCTGCATAAACTAGTATCAAATCCTTCTTTTACCCAAGCACACTAGACGCCATCACAGCCTACTCCGTACTCCTTACATTGATTATCCTGGAGTTATTCTATCGGTTCGGAATCAGTTTACAGAACTGGCACCTCAATTTTGGTATAACGCAGAAAATGCTTACAAGAATATTTACATCCTCATGTATATGACAATAGCGGTAAGGTAATTTTAGAATGAAATTATTCAGCGATAAACACCAGGTTGAAATCACTTTCGTTTTCTGTAATGAAATCAAGTATAAGACAAGTTTCTTCTCTGTGTGGCTGCAGAGAAATATAGTATAAAATACCCACGATGGATAAAGAGACAAATGCGGTATAATGCGATCCTTTATTGAAATCGTTTCGCCAACACAGTGAGCTTTGTCAAGTCACAAATCAGTTTGTGCCTTGATAAGGTCCAACTGTGTGAGCGAAACGTAGTCAGTAAATGATCACATTACACTGCATCTGTATGGCTCTTGTTTCACTGCTCTCAACACTAATGATACTCAACATGGATTCACCAGGGGCCGTTCCTGCCTAACTAATTTATTAACTTTTTTCAGTAAGGCATTTGAGGCAGTTGATCATGATAAAGAATTCGATATTGTTTATTTGGATTTTAGTAAGGCTTTTGATAGAGTACCACATCAGAGACTGTTAAAGAAAGTGGCTGCTCACGGCATTGGGGGAAAAGTGTTGTCATGGATCGAGTCATGGCTCACCAATAGGAAGCAGAGGGTGTGCATAAATGGGGTTAAATCGGAGTGGGGATCTGTAACAAGTGGCGTTCCTCAGGGATCGGTTTTGGGCCCGTTGTTGTTTATAATATATATAAATGACCTTGACGAGGAATTTCAAGTGATATGAGCAAATTCGCTGATGACACGAAGATAGGTAGGATAATCGATTCAGACGTAGATGTCAGTGAACTACAGGAGGATTTAGACAAACTCAATTCCTGGTCAGAAAAATGGCAGATGCAGTTCAATGTAGATAAATGCAAAGTTCTAAAGCTCGGAAGTGTCCATAACCCAAGCACTTATAAGTTAAATAACGTAGAACTTAGCCATACAGATTGCGAGAAGGACTTGGGGGTGATGGTAAGCAGCAACCTTAAACCAAGACAGCAATGCCTAAGCGTACGTAATAAGGCAAATAGATTACTGGGATTTATATCAAGAAGTGTTAGCAACAGAAGTCCAGAGGTTATACTACAGCTTTATACATCATTAGTAAGGCCTCACCTAGATTACGCAGCTCAGTTCTGGTCTCCATTTTACAGAATGGACATAAATTCGTTAGAAAACATTCAGCGTAGAATGACTAAATTAATACATAGCATTAGAAATCTTCCTTACGAAGAAAGATTGAAGACCCTTAAATTACATTCACTTGTAAGACGTAGAATGAGGGGAGACATGATCGAGGTATACAAGTGGAAAACGGGTATTAACAAAGGGGATATAAATAAGGTCTTGAGGGTATCTCTCCAAGAGAGAACCCGCAATAATGGATTCAAGTTAGATAAGTTTAGATTTAGAAAGGATATAGGAAAGTATTGGTTTGGAAATAGGGTAGTTGATGAGTGGAACAGTCTGCCTAGTAGGGTTATTGAAGCAAGGACCTTGGGTAGTTTTAAATTTAGGTTGGATAAATTCATGAGTGAAAGGGGTTGGATTTGAGTGGAAATTGCACATGAGTAAATAAAATTATCAAAGCTTATTTCTTGGGTAGCATTGAAAATTAGGTTGAACAAATATTCTATTAGTGGGATGGAATGTGAAGGACTTGCCTAGTATGGGCCAACAGGCCTGCTGCAGTGTTCCTCCTTTCTTATGTTCTTATGTTCTTAAGACGTTCACGATATTGACGTAGTTGTTCTGGATGACAGGATTCTGGTGCGGCTACCACCAGAGGGAACAGTGACGTCAAGATGGGAGAAGTACAGCTACAGGTTTGTTACGACTGCCGGGCAGGTATCCTCTATGTGACGGTGTTACGAGCTTGTTCACTCTTCACATTACGCGACGACGATGACACTCGACCAGATCCTTTCATGAAGGTTTACCTCTTGCCTGGACGCAGGTTAGTATTTCTTCCCCGTCATCATCCTTTTGTTATATTTTAATAGATTAGTTTACTGTGCGTCTGTAGCTCATCCAAAATCGGTAATCTCCTGTACATCCGTAGGTCCTTAGTTTACACTATTTAAATATTGCTGTTATTCAGTTCGTTTCAAAGCTTCGTCGTTTCTTGCGTATACTCCCCAGGATGCAACCCATAACAGTCTCCTAACAGTCAGGTATTTACTGCTTGGTGAACAGGGTGGAAATAAATGGTATAAAATACCGACACAATGGAAAAATAAACACATAAGCAGTATAATGTGATCCTTTACTGACAACGTTTCGCCCACGCAGTGGGCTTTATCGACAGACAGATCTGTCTGTGACTCGATAAAGCCCACTGCGTGGGCGAAACGTTGTCAATAAAGGATCACATTATACTGCTTATGTGTTTATTTTTCCATTGGTGAACAGGGACTTTTTATCCAAGATATTGGAGCTAACCCTCATCCTTGGATTTTCGTACATCTCTGACCGCGGGTTCGAACCCCACCCGTGGTATGGTTTGTTTGCAATCGTGTCATTACGATTTCGTGAGTCACTTTCGTACATATTTGTATAATTTTGGTTATCGTTGATTATGTCTTCCTTAGCAGTTATATAATTCACAGAATAATAATTTTCACTTTGAGCTTTTCTTACTGTAAGCTTTTCTAAATTAGAAGCCTTCATTCTGAGTGCCACTTGCTCTCAGGCAATAAGTATTTTCTTTGTAAACTTGGAGAAATGTTTTAATTAACATTCTTATATACTCGTGCGTCTTATATGCCGGAAAATACGATTTACGCATTTAAAAACAAAACATAAAAAATTATCTCTTTGGATCATCTGAAAGCTCAACTCTTCATAAAAAGTTAACTGAAGTTTTGCTAAAATTTTATATTTATTTTCTTTTTTTTTTTGCACGAAAATTAACCATAGCTTGTCAGTATTTATATTATGCAATTTTTATAATATTAAAAGGATTGTGCAATGGAAACTGTTACATTTCGATCTTATAGGGAAGCTTTTTATAGTAACAAAAAAACCTGACTAAGAATTTAACTCAAAATCTAGGTTAAGTTAGGTTAGGTTGGTTTAAGGTGAGTACTCTTTTTTGGGGAGGTTACCAATAAAAGTTTAATCCCATTGGCCCAATATATAAATGTCTCCATTGCACAAGCCGCTCTTATTTAGGCAAGACAATAATGGAAGAATTTGGATGTAATTCTGGAATATTATAGATTGGCGCATTCTAGGATACTTTTAATTTCATGACTTTTGTGATCACTTCCGTAGTTTTTGTATTTATGTTTAAAAGCGAACCTAAACAGTCATTATTCCTACTAACGAGCGATTGAAACCCATCCTTTCCCATGTCTAAAACATTTCTTCACATCTCACTCCGCTTGGGAAAGAATCACGGCTTTTTTATTGTTTAGATATGGATTACTAGAAGTTACCCTACTGGGTAAGTTGAACATTACATGTGCCCTAGAAAGGCTCTAATTAGATAATTACTTGCCCTACAAAAAGGTTTATATTGATGAGTTTATATAGTAACCCACATTTAAGCTGAAAGTCGGTCGGGTAAAGTAAATAATGACCTTTAACTTACCTAACCGATCAAATAATTCGTATAACTTTAGTAATCTTTTTCTTATAAAAACGGTGAATTTTCAGGTGACTCGTATAATGTGTTAAATAAATGCTCTGTATTTGCCTCAAGCTTGTTTTTGTTTACAGCGTTGAAAACCAGCGTCGCACCCGCTACCTGAGCCGCACCAGCAACCCTGAGTGGAACCAGACCATGGTCTACCCCAACCTTCAGCCCTCTGAGCTCTCCAAGAGATACCTCGAAATCACAGCATGGAATTATCAACCAAACAAACCTAATGAATTCCTCGGCGAGGTTGTGATAACCTTATCAGGTAAGCCCTTGTTATCCTAACACGGTAATGTCGTATATATTCAGTCTGTTGAGAATAAATTACTTATATCAAGTTGCAGTTGAATTTACAATCCAGTAGTTAGACTGTTGGGTTTAGTCCTGACTCTTTCTCTTCTGCTTCAGCTCTTCCTCTCACCGGCTATTCTTCTTCTGTCCCCACTTCCCCCTCGCCCCTAGTGGGTCCTTACCTGAGAGTCTGAACTAACTAACTAACAGTTGAATTTATAATCATAACCAGAATTTTTAAATGCGCGGACCGGAAAACCAGCGGAAGGCCTCGGTCAGATGACCATAATTTCCAGCAGTCGAGAAACACTTGTCCTCATTCCTGATAAACCTTATACCTATCTGTGTCTGGCAAGAATGTAGATAAATGATTCAGAGAACTGACAAGTTGATAAATTACACATGTTCAACATATGCTGTATTCTTATCAAGATTGATGGACTGATTACATCGACTTTATTCCAACTGCTCCTCCTTTTATTATAACATTGACTGATTTCTACTGTATCTTACAGCGAGGCTTTAACTAATAAGATATTACATGAACCCTAATGGAAATAAGTCAATTTGTCTGACTTTTTTTGGGGTTATCCTAGGTAATTTACACATGTTACTAGGTATGGTATTTGTACTTATGTGTACCTGTGCCTAGATAAACTTACTAACAAAGACCAACAGTCTTGCTGAGACAGCAAGAACAAAACTTAGTCCATGTTTTTATTTCACCAGCATCTAGTCACAACGAAGGACAACAATATGGTTAACAATGTGGATAATTTTCACTCTACTTTTTGTCTCTTGTCCCATTATCTGCTCCCCCTACCCTCTACTACTTTTTGTCTCTTGTCCCATTATCACTGCTCCCCCTACCCTCTACTACTATTGTTACTACTACCTCTACTACTACTACTATTACTAGTACTTCCACTACCAGTCTAGGCCTAGCGGGAACTAAGGAAGAACGCTGTGGCCTACGGCTTACATGTTATAGGTCTCGTGACGTCATAGCAAGAAGGGAGCCTATCTATAAAGTAGCTGGGATTATTTAAGTATACTACACAAGTACAAAGTAACACTATTGACACCTCTACCACTACTATCTCCACTTACTTCTATCTTCCTCCTCTTTTTGTCCCGTCTCTGCCTTCCTTTCGTATATATTTACTGGCTCCCTTATCTTCGTGTGTTAGTGTGTGTCAAATTAATGATCAAAGTCGGACCGAAACGTCGCCACGAGTTTCTCCTATGTGTGGATTATTTGTGTATTACTACTGCATGTTTGGTTCAATGTTTTACCACATAGTAGCCGTTTTATAATATATTACTTGAAAAAAGCACTTCTAAAATTCATTTTGCATTCACGAGTGCTTATGAGAAATGGTAAAACTAGATCTATCGATGCTTCGAAAAACAAAAAAAATAATGCTGCAAACAGATGTAATATATTTTAATACGTTTACTTTGCTACAGGTTAATTTTTTTTATGCATTGGGTTTGATAGAATATATGAAAATGCAGTTTTTAGATTTTTGTGCATATTTATAATGTTGATAAACATATGTAAATACGACCTGCAGAAGCAACGCTGATGGATGAGCAGTCAAGGTGGTACCAGTTGCAGGAACCAGACCGTGAGGACCTTGTGGAACAGCTGGCAGGTAGGCTTACTGGCCCATTGTTTACACTAATCTCAGCAGGTAATTGCTATTATTTATAATCACTGGGAAGTGCTGTAACTGTAGGGTATATACTGCGCCTGATGAATCAGATGTAATTAGGTATGATTCTTGCATAAGACACAAGACATCTTCAATTATTATTATTATTATTATAATCAAATAGAAGCGCTAAACCACAGGGGTTAAGACATCTTCAAAATCAGATGTAATTAGGTATGATTCTTGCATGAATCAGATGTAATTAGGTATGATTCTTGCATGAGACACAAGACATCTTCAACAGCTAGTGGGAAGATTCAAGTAGGCCTACATATTCCACCAGTCATCTCCTACACTGCTGGACAACAGTTGAAGGAAAGATTTATGAAATGATCGGTGAATTATATAATTATTAGCGAGTCTTATCAACCACACACACATCAAACGAATAGTTTATAAACTGTCATTCTTTGACTCCATAAAAACTCAAGTAAATTTTTGAAGGAGCGATCCCATGCTAACAAAATTTTTTTTTAGGTTGGGACTTATCTTAGTGATATTTAAAATGACAATATTTTATTGATATTTTAAAACATTTAAAAGCAACTGTACATTAGGAACAGCAAGATTTAAAGATTTTTTTTTTTTTTACTAGAAATGTCAGTGTCATCAGGAATGTGTTTAAATATTAAGAAAAATATTTATTCAATGTTTTCTGCAAGAGAATGAGTTTTCTCATTTAAATGGAAGGTTCATATTATTTTTTTTAATTAAGTTGTAATTATACATCTTGTTTTTTTCCACAGATTGAAGGAGTGGGGCAAAAGATGAAGGAAAAAAAACACGTGTCAACAACACTGAAAAATAACGTTAAATTTGGATTAACAACGTCAATAATGAAGTATAAAACATAATTATAAAACAACGTGTTAACTATAATTATAATATATATGTTAATTAACTGCAGCATATTTACTGCACTTAATTACTGTTAGCTAAGTAATATGTTGAGTGTGTGAAATCCACTAGAAGTATATACAAAGATACAAGAGAATTGTAACAAACTGTGAGCGAAATTTTTTTGAGTACGAGGTTATGAGAGCAGGTCAGGTGTTGAGACATACGTGATGAGGTTATTAATCTTGTATATAGTAATGTCGCATAAAAAAAAACATAGTTGATGTTCCCCTAAGTTTTATTGCGATACCGAAAATTTTCCCGGTGGTACAGTTCTCCCTTGCTAAGAAGTGGGACGCTTACCTAATTGCGTCCCACTGTAGAATTGGACCTTGTCCCAAGGGCACTTTGTTCACCGATGCTAAAGCAAGAATGTTCATCTTGTCTGTTACAGTACGTGGAATTATTTATCATTTAAAGTATGCTTAACTAATTTTTTTTCTATTCTCAGCAACTGATCAGTTAGCTACTAAAAAAAATAATTTTAAAGTATATTGTTAACTGTGTAAATATAGTGTATGTTGAAAAGGTCACTGGATGTTTGGTGATGCGATGTTATAGATAGAATGGCAAGGAACTCTTCCAATAAACATATTTTTGTACATTAGCTTCCTGTAGGGAATTATGTTGCCTAATAGCTAAGTTAAAGAAGGACGCCAAGAGTGTCACTTACCAGAAATGACGATAACATTCATATCACGATTAATGTAAGATAACCAGGAGTTTAGTTATAGCATTTTGAGCTTTTGGAATATTGATTTTTTTACGACAATATAATATGAAAGCTCAAGTGAAATATACACCACATGCTCCGTATATATCATAGTATTTTAACACGTTGCTCTGCAACAGAGGGCGTCTCGTGTATGTTGTTGCATCGTAATCTGTTGTTAGTGTCTAAGTGCCCATGAATGATGATACTGCTGTGCATGTTGCAATTGTTATCTGTTACTGTTATGTTGTGTGCGTGTGCATGATGACGTTACCTAGCAAACATTACCACAGTTATACCTGTGCAAGACCACATTGTTAGGTCTCAGTCATCTAACAAATATTACCACAGTTATACCTGTGCGTGACTATGTTGTTAGTCCTCAGTCACCGGCCATGTCATGTCAAGTAGTGATAACCTGTGTGTGAAAATCTGTTTAGTGTTCAGTCACAAACCAACCATGCTATACGCAGTAGTGATATAACAAACATTGTAATACCTGTCCACACTAGAGTCTCTCCATACACAAACTCACTAATATTTCAATAAGAATTACAAATAATAACACAGCTGACTATATATTTTAAGATACAGTACAACCCAGGATGTAAATCTATACTGGTGGTGGTGTGAAAGAGCCAAATTGTTGCGAATGCGTCACTGGTAAGGATGTATATAGGTTCGTAAACCACTAGGCCAAATCACGTGTTGCCTCATGCCATCAAGCCTATAAGAAAGATAATTACTGAATATCATGTGAGGTGGGGTCTGTTCGAGTCAGTGTCAACGTTGGGAGCCTTTCTTTGTAGTGTACATTGATGGGTCTGCTGTCTGTAACACAGAAAACTTTGTTTGTTTTTTTCAAATGCCATCATGTGAAGGTTATTATTGCGTCACTGACGATTGAAAATGATTGTCACAATCCTAATTTCCTACAGTAATCACACACACACACACACACACACACACACACAGGGCCAGGAGCTATGAGTCGACCCCTGCAACCACAAATAGGTGAGTACACACACACACACATACATACACACACGTACACACACACACACGTACACACACACACACGTACACACACACACACGTACACACACACACACACATATACGCAGGACCAGGAGCCAGAGTTCGAGGATTACAATCCTCCAGAGAGAAACTATAAAATGACTATCAGAGCTCAGAGAAAATGCTATGTCAGACGAAAGCCAATAACTGGTGTAAAGAATATGAACTAACGTTACCCTGATGACGACTGGGAAGACTGAGGAGGGAGATGGAGGAAGATAGTGAGGAGGATGGAAGTTGAAAAGGGAGTTGGAGAAACGAGACGGAAGGAGAGAGTGAAAAGTTGGGCAGAATCTATAAAAAAAGGATTTGTGGAGAACACAGGGAGGATTGGCTTCTCAAGACCAATCATTTGGCGAAGCCTTGTTACATTTCCTCTTGAACCACTGGTAGCGTTGCGGTAACGAGATGGAGTGCTGTTTCACTCCAATAATTTTGTGTCAACATGGCTCCTGGTCACAATAATTTACAATAATTCACACGAACATAAAGTGCCAGCATGCTTGCATAGTTTTCCGTATAACTTACTAAAAATGCGAGAGTGCCGTATCGAGTCATTGTGTTTCATTTACCATTGTCTTGTAGACAATGAAAGCAGTAAAAGCATTATTTTTTTTCTTTCAAAACGATGTACGTACACGCTTCTTTCTGTGTTGAATGAAGTATATAGCAATAGTCCTTAAATTTTAGAGGCGCATCACCCTTGGCAATACCACTTCGTGAATGAATTACAAATTATGTGTGGCACATTTAAAGAAAACAAAGACACGTCTTTGTTCTTGCAATGAAGTATTTCTATTCCTCCCCCCCCCCATATTAACCTTCACATGTATGTGTATGTATTTAGTATGGCCATCAGGTGCATTGATATCAATCTACGACAGTTTTTCAGGTGTATGGGTACAAATTTCTGTTTAATATGCCTATGTCTATATAGCTATCGTAGTTTAACTATGTGTAACTATATATGTCAGACAGCGCCGGGAACACGCGTAATGGTCTTTGAGATCTGCAGGTACTTATGGGCAGATAAGTAAGTAAGTATTTGATCAAATGAAGTGGATTTGAAACCGTCTTAACATCTGCAGGTATATACATACTTTTTTGTCTTCAGGCACATGTGTACCTATTTCCACGATGTTTAGGCGTCTGATTATCTATCGTTAGGTATCTCTAAGCACGTATATAAACATCTCTAAATAGCGTCAGACGCCCAAGTGCCCATCCTATTTAATCCTAGGTATACTTAGTTTGAAACTGAGTATCCCCAGGTACTTATGTTCCTATTTTAGGTACCGTTATGTGTATGTGACCAGTTCTTGGTATCACATGGATCCTTTGTACTTGATCTTGGTATCTCTAGAAATATAATGTACTCAACTTTAGTATTTCTATCTTAGTTATGTATAGCTTACTTGCCTTTCTAGCTAAATATGTATACTTTAACACCTTCGGATGTATGTGTACACACTCTGGCACCTCCAAGTGAAAATGTACATACTCTTGACATACACAAAGACATGCTTATAATTCCCTTTGTCATGTTTATGAACCACGTTTGTCACATGCAGGCACATGAAATCTCACTTATGACAACAGTGCGTTCGTCTGTGCTCATTTCTGATTCCTGTGGATGCGTGAACACTTCTGTGTCATCCACATATGAAAGATCTAGAGACTTGTGAATCTGCGTCTAACACCCTCCTCCAGTTTGTATGTGTATCCATATGTGACATTTGTAACTGTATGTTAACCCCCAAAAAAATACTTACAAGTGTATTTTTACCCACCTCTTAGGCCTCTTCTTGCATATGCATTCAAATATGTCACTTGCAACTGGATACATAAACGACTCTTACATGTTTATATGCAGGTAAATCAGGTTACCTTGGCTCGCTTCAACTGCATGTATTCACATCCGTGACACATCGCTAGATAAATGTCTACCCACCCTTATCATCATCAAGTGAATATTTATCCACTCTATGTATCTTCAGGGCCAAGTGTAAGGGTGTGTACGCATATGCACTTTTGTAACTTAGTGGTTAGGTGCACAGGTGTGTGTATACATTTCCACCTTTTGTATTTTCCGAACCAGGTGTACATGTGTATACACACTTCTGGTTTCTCAAGATCCATCTTCAGATGCACGTATTCTCATCTCTAGAATCCTGCAATGAACGGTGTCCACTTTTCTCTCAAAAGGTGCTTCTGTATCCACCGTCTGTCCCTAAATGTACAGGTGTATCCTAACGGTCCATATGTTTACATCTTTGATAGCTCCTTATAAATGTGTACCAACCACTGGAACATATAGTTATTAAACTTCTCTTGGCGTCGCAAGGCTCCATGTAACGCTCTGACGTGACTTCAGGTGAATGTGTGTATCCATCTCCGGCATTTTCATCATCACATGCATATATTTCTGCTTTTACAAATGCGCTTGCACTTGTCTTCAGCACGGGACTCATGCATTTCTCAGGCCTTGATCGTTGTGCTACATTCACGTGTGTTGATACAATTTAATGTCTGCTCTCTAACTTATCTGCCTCAGAATATGAACTTCTTCAAAACTGAAACAAGCCACCCATTACTTGCTTGTTTTCGTGAGCCTTCTTATATTATCCGTAAAACCAGGGCCTGGAGCTGAGACTCGATCCCCACAACCACATCTAGGTGTGCACTGGTCATTCCTAAAATTAGGTTCAGCGTTCTTTCAGGAGCTAAATATGTCTAAAACTATTTTACGAAAGGCCGAGCCTGTTGATGAAGCTTGTGTAATACTCACGAAAACAGGATTTCAGCAGTCCACTGAAAATGATTCAGAGTCGTCACAATATTATGTACAGAGATTGGTGTCGAACATAATGTACTCAATGTGAGTTAGTTCGTTTTATCTCTATTCTTCTAGTGTTTTTTTCTTCAAAATATCCACCTCGTCTCCAGTGTTTCTTGGTTGCCTTGGTTGATGCATCTAAATCCACGTTATCCTCCAAGATGTCAGGTTATTGCGCTCTTCTTGTATCTGAAATGTAGAAAGGTTAAATAAAACCAAACGTGTGAACATAAATCAAAATGACAGCCGTCACCTTCATCATCACCATCATCACTATCACAGCCACCACCTTCATCACTATCACAGCCACCACCATCACAGCCACCACCTTCATCACTATCACAGCCACCACTATCATCACCATCACAGCCACCACCTTCATCACCATCACAGCCACCACCATCATCACCATCACAGCCACCACCTTCATCACTATCACAGCCGCCACCTTCATCACTATCACAGCCGCCACCATCATCACCATCACAGCCACCACCTTCATCACCATCACAGCCACCACCTTCATCACTATCACAGCCGCCACCATCATCACCATCACAGCCACCACCTTCATCACTATCACAGCCGCCACCTTCATCACTATCACAGCCGCCACCATCATCACCATCACAGCCACCACCTTCATCACTATCACAGCCGCCACCTTCATCATCACCATCGGAAAGATAAACACATAAGCAGTATAATGTGATCCTTTGTTGACAACGTTTCGCCCACGCAGTGGGCTTTATCGAGTCACAAACAGATCTACCTGGATAAAAGAAACAAGGGTATTTATACGATTTAGTCAGGTGGAGAATGCTGGGTCAGGTGGGGAAAGCTACATGTGACAGTCTTCAAAGTACTGTGATAGTTTTAAACGTTGTCAATAAAGGATCACATTATACTGCTTATGTGTTTATTTTTCCATTGTGTCGGTATTTTATACCATTTATTTCCATCATCACCATCACAGTTGCCACTTTCATCATTACCATTATCACCATCACAGCCGCCACAGAACAATCATGAGTACACGATGATCATCATTACTCACTATTACACCAACCACAGCTATAATAATAATAATAATTCTAATAATAATAATTATAATAATAATAACAATATATTAATAATAACTTAATATATTAATAATAACAATAATAATTTATATTATAATGTTTAAAATAGTAATAATTTATAACGATAATAATGTTAATAGTAATAAAAAAAACTATAATAATGATGATAGTAACAGTATTTTTTATTATAATTATGTTGAAGATAGTGATAATATTACTTATATATATATTAATGCTGTTATTTGCTGATTAACGATTTAGTTAATGTTGTTCACCATTGAAAAATATAAAGCAATTACCCCCTGGCCAGTTAAGTCAATGGGCAAATAAATTACTAAGCCTATGGCAGTAGAATATTTTTAGTGGGTTTGGGTTTGACAAGGACGTGTCAAATATAGGCCGGTATCCCTGGTGCAGTGTTCCTCATTTCTTATGTTCTCATGTTCTTAGAGAAAAGAGTAAAATGACGATACCGTGGTTGGTACCAATGCTGTGTTGTGACACCGTCTGCAGCAAATTTTCCCTCGGAGATTGTGTGGCTAATTTTGTTGTGTCACACTTTCCTGTCATGAGCTTCACCTTCTTGGTTCTGGTGTTTCCTTTGAGACTTCACTCGGTCCTCATTCTGGCATGATTACCTCCTTTGATTCCTTTCGCTAATCTCACTCTCGGTGCATCGCTGACGTGTTTACAAAGAACCACCACCTTCCTCGTTGCTAAGAACTTGCTTTGCCTTCTCTTAAATCTGATATTGGCATTGTTATCCTTCCTTCTGGCAAAGATAATTCGGTGGTTGTCCTCAGTGGCGAGGATTACCTCCGAAGAGCCGAATTCTTGCTCTCTAAACTCACGAAATCGTAATGACACGATTGCAAACAAACCATACCACGGGTGGGGTTCGAACCCGCGTCGCTTACGCGACGGTCTAGAGTTTTGAGACACACTGACCGCGGGTTCGAATCCCACCCGTGGTATGGTTTTTCTTGCTCTCTAACCCACACAACTCTTGTTTCCAACCATCTTGATCGCATCAATAAGACTCTCTGTCATCTCTACCCTTGTGGTTTAGCGCTTCTTTTGATTATAATAATAATAAATCTGTCATCTCTGTCTTCGTGACTTTGATCTTGTTCAACGTTTCCGTGTTTCTCTCTCTCTCTCTCTTACCATGCTCTCCCTGTTAAGAAATGTTTTCTTGTTTCTCTCTTTCTCCTTGACCTAGGCATCTGCGACCCTCAATTTCTCGACTCTGAAATCTTCATTCTTCGTAGCTCCTCTCTCCTGGGTTATCCTCCCGATTTCACTAACTCTGTCTATTCGCGTGCACAATTAACTAGCCGCTTCGATGGAAAAATCTAAATCATGCTAAACGAACTTCCTTCTCTCCTAAACTCATTTCTCCTGTTCTTTGTTTTCCCTACATTTGCAATTTTCAAATGATATGAAGCTTGTTTTTGTCAAGCAAATATCCTTCACGGTAATCCGTCTCATACTTCTGTTACTAATGCTTTCTGTGTCTACTTACTTTCTGTTCCTCTTGTCCTCGCCAATATTTCCGTGAAACTGGCTGCTCCCTTTCTGACAGACGTAAAGAGCGAATGAGAAGTGTTCGCCTTACAGACACTGACAATGCTCTTTTCTGTCATGTTAGAAATCAAAGTCATCCTGTTAACTGATCCTCTGTTATAACTTTCAATAATCCGAGCCTTCAAAGACGTCATCTTGCCGAATCAGCCTTTATACACAACTTTCCAAATGTTCTAATCTTCAGAACACTCGTGACTTAACCTGACCTTTGTTCCCTCCTTTCCTTTCTTCTTGACCTGTCTTGTGCACTTCGTTTGTCTTGTCTTTCGGCTTTCCTCTTTCATATTTTCTTTTTCTTTCCTAGCACGAGCTAATAGGCCTACTGTTGCTCTTCCCTGGCCCCTAGAGGACAGGTTGAGATTCTTGAGTGTTGAGATGTTTAACTTTTCATCTCCTTGAAATGCAAACCATTCTCAGAACTAGTATTGCTAGTTATGGACTAGTTAGTTTATCTCCTGCAGTGCTCTTCTGGTCCTTTTTTATATACTGTTATTACTACTACTACTACTACTACTAATAATACATTTACTACTACTATTACTCCTACTGCTACTATTACTACTATTACTTATACTACTATTTTTACTACTCTTACTACTGCTACTGTTGCTACTACTACCACTACTATTACTACTATAACGAATACGACTGCTACCATTTCTACTACTACCAATACTAGTACTATTACTACTGCTAGCCCTACTATTACTACTACCAAAACTACAACTACCACTTATATTACTACTACCAATACTACTACTACCACTATTATTACTAATACTACTACTGCCAATACTACTACTACTGTCACTGCTATTAACCACTACTACTACGCCCTTTTTTCCCCGCCACCTCCCAGTGTTTTCTGGCCTTCTCTGCTGTTTTTTTTCGCCTCAGTGGTGTTCTGACAATGGTCTCTAATGGATCAAACTATGTCATAACATTCCTCTTCTAAGTCAGGTGTTTATTTTGTGTCGGTAACTCAGAGCAGGTAAATTGAAGTTTCGAAATGCGCATTGGACATTATTTTAATAGCAGTTTGAGTGGGAACTGAAAAGTGGCTGGGGTAAAATAAAATATTTCGCTCTTCAGAGTGCCTTAGTGATTTATAACTGGTAAGACTAAAGACAACAGTATATTGAGCAAATAGCGAAAAAGAGACGAAGAGCAGTGAAATCATTTACTGCTTTAACGTTTCATCCATAATGACTTTGGGTGACTTTTAAGGAAGTGATTTTTTTTTTCACATAGTGACGAGTGAGTTATTTTTGAGGCTACTTTAACCCCTGTGGTTTAGCGCTTCTATTTGATTATAATAATAATAATTTGAGGCTACTTATAAAAACAGTCCTACAAAATGTGACATGTTAAAAGTTGTTTCGGTTATTTTGACTTATTTTCTGTATATTTGGATTCATGATTCTAAATTTATTATACGTTTTTCTCTATCACGTAAGGTTTCTTCACAACGTGATGTAGATCTTTACTTAAAGTGCATAAAATAGTATGTTATCACATAAATAACAATGTAATATATCAGGTCCATGAACAACAGGTCGTGGGGCAACACAAAAAAATACAAAATTCCTTTTGTATTTTTTTGTGTTGTGTCATTTGTACATTCCAGAAGCAAAAGTAGCAGTCATCACTAGGATTTTTTTGGTTCTCTCCAGATCACTGGAACACAAAAACGAAGTAAATATTTTTAACAAAGTGTGTAATATTTCTCTGTCGCTTTTAAATGACAAATTCATCACAAATATATCAAACTGCCCGGACAGTTAACACAGCCTGGTGTAGTCATCGTCACAGCAACCACAGCTTTACTCTGAAACAAAAAAAAAAGACACTAAATGCTTGTATTAAAACAAAATACAAAAACAATATACGTCCGTACAGTGCAGACACATGACAACCTCGAGTGCCCTCTTAACCCCTTTTCTCTCCCTTCGCTTCACAACCTATCCCCTAAGACCTGTCATATGATAAGGGATAATGGAAACAAAAACTGTGTATGATAAATAAATTTAAGCATCATTTAACAAATCTGCACATTGATAAGAAAGTGGCAACAAATCTTAGGCAAGGAAAGTGATAGAGTCATCATTCACCAGGATCTTTGTTAAGCTTGATATACTTCTGGTGAGCGAAACGGAGCCGCATTAAGGATGATATTATTTTCAGCTTATGATAGTGGTTAGAAGACGAAACTCCGACAGTGTAATGCAGAGATCCTTGTCCAGTAAGACTGTTACAAAGTGTTTCGCTCAAAAATGAACTTTGTAAAGGCTCACACTGAAAAATTCCAGTTGAAAAACCCTCACCTTTGCGATACGTTGTGTAATAATGTCTTACTGAACTTTGAAATCCTTAGATATATGATAAATACATTCAACAACTGCGAGACTCATTTTATAAGCCAATTAATTACTTATTTGCCTTCAGAAAGCCTTATGATCCATGCCAGTGTAGGTTGTTGAAATGTATATATATTGAGGGTAGAGCCTCAGCCGCTTTGTATGTTGAATGACCCACACGGACGGAGAGACTTAAGTCTCCATCGTTTCTTGCACTGAAATAACCTCCACGGAAGGAGGATCGAGTCTCCACTGCTCCTTTAGTGAACTCGGAAGATTCACACCAGTGTAATAAGCCTCCTCTCAGAGAACAGAAACTTTAGATTGTATCAAACAACACAGAGCAGGTAGGGGGGGGGGGTAAAAAAAAATAAGGCCGCATGCTCGTCTGCATAATATAAGTTTGTTTACTCGCGTTACCCATGTCGTGCCTCATTACACTTTTCCTATTAACCGGTGGAATCAGTTTTGTTGGTGTCTTACACTGCCTGTGCACTGAGTTGAGTGTTACCAGTGTTCACTTCTTAGAATATAGCATATCTTATACAGCCTCTCCTCACTTAGGGAGGTACTCTTTTACCGACGCCTCGGACTTACGACGGGCTCTCTGACCAATATACATACCTAAATAATGTATGTTAGAGCAGATTTCTTCTATTCTGTTTATTACAATATACAGTGGACCCTCGGTTAACGAATACCCCGGAAATCGTGCAATTATGTAAGTATAATTTTGTAAGTTCTTGTGGAAGTGTATTTTTGGGGGTCTGAAATAGACTAACCTACGTGAAATTTTTCCTTAAGGGAGTAAATTCGTTCGGTAATGGCACTTGAGCAGACTTCAGGAGTGAAGTTTTTACGAAACTCGGGGGTCCACTGTACAGTACATTACTGTATAAACATTTAATAATATACCAGAAATGTTATAAATGGTGCAAAGGTGACATTAAAACAATATCAAAGATGGTTGATACAAACCCACTACCATTATAGTATGCCCCTCACTTAGCGATGAATTCGTTTACCCACGTGGTCATAGGAACGTAACTCCGTCGTTAAGTGAGGAGAGGCTGTATTGCATTTTGCACGACGGCAAGTGTTCTTGATATATTAATGCATCTGGCACTTGTGATTAGCTTGTGCCAATTAAACTACTTCCATGATTATTAATTAATGCTTAATAATTATAAATATATAAGTATTTAATTAACTATTAATTAATTAATTAATATATATTAATTCATTAGTTATTAATTAATTGTGGAATTTTATGTTGAGTGTAAAGAATATGAAACTGTTAGTACTGACAATAATAAGAGTTTGTAAAGTTGCTTTAGCAACTTTATGAATGACGTTTGAATGGCTAATGTTTGAGTAAAGTACTGATGGAAATTGGAGGCTTTTTATTGGGGTGCTCATGCACACATGGGTCAATATAGCCAATGACCTGCGATTTTGATCTGTAAATCTATAAGATGTTTATTTCTGTATTAAGTAAGATGTGGGTTGCATATTCCATCAGCAAATTATGACGCTGTCAAAAATGCCAACAAAGGCGAAAAAACCTAGTGCATGACGTCACATAGGTTTTGTAAAAACAATTGTGAAAAGTGTTGAGTGTAAAATACGTTGGTTAGCCATTTCTGTCTTCATAATTTAGAATTCCCTGACAGACGTAACTTCATGAATTATAATCTTAATTCTGTATACTGCTGTTATGTGTTTTCGTGTCTAATTATGTTACATATTCACATTGTATTTGTAATGAGAGACCAGATGGTTCTCCCCAGGACCTGTCCAGTAAGTGTTTAGGGAATCATACTACAGTGTTTTCTAGCAGGATGTGAGTATCACTTGTTTATTGTCAAGCACAGGACGAAACCATCGTCCTCGTTTTTAGAGTTTTCTTCAGTACGTCTTCCAGTATGTGTTGGTCATAAAAAAAAAGATTCGTCAGAAAAAGTGGCTTATGTTGTTACCATGATACTTGACAAAGGTATCGCCAATGTATCAGACTTCAATTTATAGCCTCTAATACATGGAACCGTGAAGCATGTACTAGGAATTGTTATTACTGTGTACTGTGTGATATGTATAATGGAAGACTACGTATTAGGGATATTTATTATGTATGACTATTATTAGTTATGACTATGTATAAAGGACGATTATAAATTATGGATGAATATTATTATGGAGAATTATATCCTTTGAATGATAATTATAATGAATTACAGTGGACCCTCGGAAATCGAACACGCACAACTCGTCCTTTTATGTAAGTTTATTATTGTAAGTGCTTTTATAGGTGTATTTTTGGGGGTCTGAAACGGACTAATCTAATTTACATCATTCCTTATGGGAATAAATTCGTTTGGTAACAGCACTTGAACAGCATTCTGGAATGAAGAATGTTCGATTTCCAGGGGTCCACTATTATTACTGTGGATATCTATTTATTATGGATCATTATGAATTATGGATGATTGTTTATGTTTACTAATATGTATGATTATATATTATGAATGACTGTGGTATTATAGATGATTATGTAAGAGGGTGGAAGTGACTAAAAGTGTTCAAAATGTGGGAAAATTACATAGGAAGTTATGCATATTAAAGGGTAAATATTTATTAATCGTCATTCAGAGTGACAGGACGCAATTATTTTCGAGGGAAAATGTGACATTAAGATGGGTGGGGCTGGGCTTAATTTTTTTTAGGTGAGTGGCCTTAAAAGCCGAAAGTACATAGGTGACTTATATTAATGACGCAGTTATTAATATACGTGACGCAGTTATTAATATACGTCACGCAGTTATTAATATACGTCGCTCAAAGAAATCAGGCAGTAATTATTTTTTGAGCAACTATATGGCGCGTTTACATCATAGGCTGTTTTTTTTTGGCTTTGGTGAGAGAAGCGCAGGAGCTGATGCAGGATCAAAAAACAAGTCCGAGCATAGAGGGATGGATAATGAATTACACAACTGAACTAAGTCTCTTGTTTATATATTATCACTTACTTAGAAGCTAACAGGTAACAATTATTTTCAAAAGTACTCGTAACTCGAGAGGAAATATGGATGGGTTTACGGTTGGTAGCAGTAAGCACAAGACTAGTTTTCGTAACTCTGTACCCAGCGCTCTTTGCTCATAAATCAACAGAAAAATCTCTCATAGATCAAAAGTTTTGCAACCACTCTTGCCCTGAAAATATTGCTTATATACAACCTACCTTGAACCCATGGATAAACCCTCTCATATCCTCTCTTGGGTTATGAGAGGCTCTTGAAAATAAGTGACTTGCCAGCCGTTGAGTAACTGAAAATAGGTTAGCAGGAGATTAGATTTTTTTACTCTTTACTCATCCCTCTGCAGTCAAACAACTATTTTTATCTTGCTTCCACCCCTGCACTCTCACAACAAACCCAAAAATATTGCCTTTGCAGCCCCCTCGAACATATAACTGCTCAAAAGTGCTTTCTGCTTTTCCCGAGTGATTAAAAATGTGTACCAACAGCTCTTTCGGCCACTCATCTTAATTTGTGTTTACCCTTACCATACCCATCGTAATGCGACATCTGTCCTTGAAAATATTTGTCTGTTACTCCTCCTGTGTAACAGAACGCCAAATAGCGCTTTCAGTCACGTCCCCCTTTGTGTATTACTGTGTGGATGAAGATTAAAGAGGTCCGCAACTATTGCTAACCGCTGTGGCTCAGTAAACTTTTATTTAACTATACAAGCAAAGTATTTTGAAACTCATCGCAAAGTCCGCACATATTGGTGCTCCCTATTAAGCCACCTCATAGGTCTAATAAACTGCTTTCCAGGCCTTTTTTTAATCCACTTTTGGGGCTGATAAGCCATTTTCTAGACAGGCTTAACCACCTCGTAAACCTGTTAAGCCACTTATCGGGCAAATTAAGCCACTTATCAGGCAAATTAAGCCACTTCTAAGCATACTACATCACCCTTCACGCTAATTAAGCTAGTATGCAACCTAAATGCTACTAAGTTTGTCCTTTAGTTATGCTGATTTGATTACCTAAAGTAGGTTCTGACTTTGAATAGCTGCATGTGTGCAATATATTGTTTAATATATTGTACACATTGTTATATAAAATACAGCAGGCATTACCTCTCTGGACCAAAACACCGAGTCTCTGCTAACGCTACTACTAGGTAGGCGTTGGCCATTGTATCTACTTACTGTCTTTCAAGGGTAACAAGGTGACTTTATTTGGCACTTCTGGCTGTCTTTGGCCCCCCGAGTACCTTAAGTTCCCGATTTGATTGCCAACTGGCTGTTGTGAGATTTCGTTTAATGATATCATTCACCCCCTCCTGTTTTGCATGCTTTCTTTCTGACTTATGGCAGATGAGCCCATGGAGTCCAAATTGGTCAGCCGATGCACTGCCACAGATATACCTGTGTTCAGAGAAAAAGGAGACGGCAAATGCACTAACCGCTAGGAGGAGAGCTTTACCCTTTCTTTAGGCATTGTCAAGCAATGTTTGGGCGATTTTCTCCACAGTGGGAATGTTCTAATGGGACTGTTTGGAGCTGGTCTTGCTTGAAGAATTTGTATTAAAATCCTACTGCCCTGCTGCTTCGATGAATTTCGGGTCGTTAAGTCCTAACAGCACCTTTCAGGTAATGTTATCTGTGCTGTCTTGCGAACTTCTATTTGCCCAAGTCTCACTGGAGATGTTCCTTGATCCCATTGGTAGCACAACTTGAGAAACAGGTTAGCCTGGGTAGGGTTAGACACCTTGTGAGAAGAAACAAGGCATCGTGGGCGTCCAAATCACTTATCCTTTCAAGTCATTCAGCTTGTCGCCGAGGACTGAAATGACAGCCTCACATCCCTGCGGTGCACTCAGTAGGATGCTCTTAACAAAAGTCACAGCTGAGGCTTTTGGTAGGATGGCTTAAACAGCAGGAATTATTTGCTTGTTGGTCAAGATGATTTCACATTTGGGGGGTTGAGAAAAAGCCCCTAGTTTCTTTCATTGACTTCACTTGACTTCAGACTGGTTGTTAATTCTCTTACCGCTATACAGAAAAGAAATGGGACGAGTGGGTTTCCCTGCTCTACGCCTTCTGGCGAGATGATTTCTTGCTCGCGAACGATGAAGCAAAGGGGAAAAGATTAAAGATAAGCTGTGTAGCGGCTCCCAAGACTACATCTCTTTTCATTCTTGAAGTCTAGCTTAACTATTGCCTTGCTGCATAAGTCGCCGCTTCACTGTCTTAAGAGATCCCAAAGTTGATTTGGCAGAAACAAGTTGGTAGCTGCTGATTGCCACTGTGGCAACGAGACAGTGGAGGGTGATGGGCCTGAGTACCTCGTCCTTCCTTCATTTTAGTGCACATAACAAGTGACCAAAAGAAAACTGTTTAATATCTTCATATATCAGCACAGCAAGACAGTTGTTGGCGTCCGATGTGAACTCCGAAAAGAAGAATTTCTTTTGCTGTGTCAAGCACTAGATCAATCATCTCTTTGATATACTGTGGTCGTATATCCCTTTTAACCCCGTATAATTCCTGTTGGGAATGACACATTCCCTTTATAAATGTCTACATTTGATTCTTTCGGAATTAATGGTCCTGGGATAAGGCCATCAGAAGAATAGGTGTTAGTGACACTGGTCGTCCTGCGTGGGTGCTTGTCTCTTAGTGCTTGAGCTGTGGCAGCATCTCTCGGGGCGACTGTTTCATTGTTTGTGATTATTCTGATTGCCTTTACTGTGTGACATTTTCCTCGAGCCTGTCTCGGCGATTCTTGTGTTGATGGGGGAGGTGGATCAAGTAATCTGCTCTAGGAAAGTTGCGTAATGCTCTGATGATTGATGAGGTTGGTGACTGACCGTCTCTTGCGGGTATGGCTATACAAGCATTGCCAAAAAAAGAAGCAGGCCATGCCATGCCCCAACAGTACCTCGAGCTTTTAAGATGTTGGATCCTTCACTTACCTTACAGAGAAAATCTGTTAATTAATCAGGAACACATAAACGAGCGAGCTGCTTTGGGGTGTGCAATAGAATCCTACTTGAAGAAAATAATATAATATATATATATATATATATATATATATATATATATATATATATATATATATATATATATATATATATATATATTAACGTAAGCATAATAAACTCAATGCATGAATGCCACATAAAAAAATATAAACTGATTTTCCAAGTGCTTGAAAATTGGGTTTTGATTCTAATGTGTTCTTCTGTACTGATGCTTAACACCTAGAAAAACTATATGAAAAATAAACATTGCATAAACACATGTCTTTTATTTTTTTAGTAGTCAACTGCAAGTAGTGAAGTTAATGGGATGTATTCAGAGTTTAGAGCTTTAGAAGAATGTCACGGAGGTTCCTGTGTCGGGTCACAGTAGTTCCTGTGTCGTGTCACAGTAGTTCCTGTGTCGTGTCACAGTAGTTCCTGTGTTGGGTCACAGTAGTTCCTGTGTCGGGTCACAGTAGTTCCTGTGTCGGGTCACAGTAGCTCCTATGTCAGGTCACAGCACCTCCTGCGTCAGGTCACAGCACTTCCTGTCAGGACACAGCACCGCCTGTGTCAGGTCACAGCACTTCCTGTGTCAACTCTCTCAAGTTAATGGCAGTACAAGAAGCGACTTGATGCTGATAAAAGGCTCATGATCCAAGGAACTGAAACTATTCTCTCCTTCCTCGGCTCAAACCTGACTGCCCACACTCTTACCACTTCTCCTGGCGTTGTGACCAGAAGAACAAGAGCAAGAACTAGGAGTCCTGGGCTTGGCTGGCCTTTACATACTAGGTTCTCCACACTACTGATCATCAGACCTCTGTTACGAGTGGAATACACTCCTCAATAATAATTTTCTTTTTTCCTCATGGTGTCAACTTCTATTATAATTCATTAATTTTAACCAGTCTACGGTAAGCTGAACCCTTGTGGTTTAGCGCTTCTTTTGATTATAATAATAATAATACGGTAAGCTGGCATAACAGAAAGTAAAATATTGTACACGGAGATGACTGGCTGACATTTGTACAAGTAGGGAACCAGCTGAGTCGACAAATCGTAATGAGATTGTTGACAACTCCGCACGGAGGCTTTGAATTCAAGGCAAGAGAATCGTCTGTAAAAGTTTGCATTGTGGTTTCAGTGGGGCCCATGCTAACCTTCCTATGGTGTGGAAAAAGACGCTTTCGTATAATTCAGGACATTTATTAGCGGAAACGTGTAGAGAAATATACCCAGCTGGAGGAATTTTATTAGGCCGTGGGTTCTAACTCTCAGTGCGGTGATTAGTTAAGAAACTAACTTTGTACGTTAGGACATGTGTGATTATCACGCTCACCTCGGCTCTTTAAATGCTGCTCTCAAAATCCACTCCGTTCATGGCAAGGCTCGATGTCGGTGAAAGGCTCTTGTTCCTAGGAATAGAGGCTGCTTCAGTTTCCTCGAAACAAACCCACCTTGGCCCTTATATGTTTAGAGCATCTCGATGAACATAATTATAATCACAAAAAATGAAAATCCATTGAGCTTGGTTGCATTTACATAGGATGAGAAAACTGAGTTATATGCCATAAAAAAATGGCATATAGGATGTGATGGCAGTGACGTGGAAATCCAGCTAATTGTTCTATCCCTAATGGGAAAGATCAGCAAAATTATCTACATTGACATCAACGCACCTGAGCTAACAGATCCTCATGCTTTTCAGACTAAATATAACTACATGTGGTCTCTGGCTGTAGGAGAAAGTGACAAACCATGTACTAGCTCTACTTCCAGCAACTTGCCTACTGCACCTGCGAGATGAAGGTGTTGCTCAAGAACTCAGAGATACTGGAATCACTCCATACACTGCCGAACAACCTGCCAGGGAAAGAGGACAGGAATGTAGGTGATGTTCATCACAGGCAGCCTGTCTCTCTTCAGTGATGTGCCTCTGCTTTGTACACAGGGAAAAACGCGACGTGGATGTGCAAGGTGCTGTTCCCATCAAGCAAGCTCTGTTCTACGTCATCCCTCGGAATCAGGAAGCTTTGAGAGGGAAAACTGACTTCCTCCTCAGCAACGATCTCGTGGAGCCGAGCAATAGTCCCAGGGGCTGATGGTACCCAAGCTAGACGGTACATATCACTTGTGCACCGAGTACCAGTGGGTCAAAGATGTTACACTGCTAGATGGATATCCATTGCCTAGACTCGACGATATTATTGAATTGATAGTCGGAGCAAGATACATCCCCAGATATTTCGACACCACGTGAATTCGGTCAGGTTACACCATAGTACCTGGGATTAGTGATGAGGCAAGAAAAAGTGGTGCCTGTTGAGATCAAAGTAGGAGCCAATACTGCTTGTGAAACGCCTAAGAATCATAAACAATTGATATTTTCTCAATGAATGACTGGTTAATACCGCTGTTTCTGCCCTAGCTATTCCTAGGTAACTGTGCGACTGACTGAACTCATTAGTTCTAAGGTTCATTTCACTATACGGAGGACTGAGATTAGTTCATTAAATAACTGAAAAAAAGCTTGTATCTCTTGCCCCTTTATTGTGTAACTGTTTATTAGATATGTGAATGTTAGCAAGGTGGGGGTGGGGACCGTTCTGCTCCAGGAGTCGACAACCAAGGAAGCGGCATTCCACCGTCTATGTTGCTATTCTTTCAAATTAAAATAACATCAATAATCTGACCCAATGGTGAAAAAAAAAAGGTGCTGAGGATTTTCCTTGATTGGCAAAAGTCTAAGATGCATGTGGGCACGTCCTCGTACCCAGTAACCACAACACTTACCTTTATTCACACCATAAAGAATTTAAATACCCTCCTCGTGCGTTGGTCCTTGTATATACAATCATTTTAAAAACAGAAATCACATGAAAAGGACACTAAATGTCTTAGCAGTTGCGTAATTTCTGCCTTACTAAAGCGGCCTTAGAGTGTTCGGAGTTCGGATTTTTTTTTGTCTTTCTTGATTTATATATACAATTTCATCTATTTCTATGGCTAATCGCTTCTCGTTACTTGACAGCCGAATGGTGACTAATTTAGCAGACTGACAGCCTGTGTGGTAATAAAGGAGACGGTGCTGATGTACGTGGGAGGTATTAGCCAGTTCATTACCTGGGTTGCCTGCTAGTTATCACGTTACACTGGTCTTCCTCGGGTCATCCAACAGGTTGTCTGGGAATTCCACCAAATGCTGGTTACTTATTACACCTCAGAACACAACCCACATCAGAACGCAACCCACCTCATTTAACTAACAGGTGATACAACCTGGACACTATAATTACCATTGTGTCAGCAAGACATTATATTTAACTTTTTTTTTATATTGATTCGCGCCTCATACCACTGGGCTACAGTTTGGATGTATTTTTTTTTTTTTTTAGTAGTTCGTCCAGTTCTTGAACTCCGGACCCCAGTGGTTGATTCGCGCCTCATTCCACTGGGCTACAGTTTGGATGTAGCAGATATCTGCCCCTGATTATTGAGTGATTTTAATGTGTAGCAAAATTAGTTTTATTAATGGAAGCATAAAACTTCGTCCATGGTTGCTATGGGACGCTTGTGAAATGCCTGCACAGCTCTAAGCCACCAGAGGCACATAATCTAGGAGTGTAGAAATGTTAACGCTTTTGTGAAAAAATGATTATAATCTAACCAGTAAACGCTAAAAGAAAAATATTATTGAGGCCAGGGAGGAGGACAGAGCACACAATAAAGGAAAACAAATTATGCTGTTTTAATATGTCTCGCAGGATCCTGATCCTTTGCAATAGCGGACATGCAATGCTGTGTCCTAAAATATAAGTTCGGATATCGAAGAAAAATCATTAGGAGTATGTAATACAATTTTATTAATAACAAAATAAAACTTATAAATATTTTGACTGATGCTTTGGATTCTAAACTAGGTACAAATCTAATAGTTGCCATTAAAGATTGAATGGATTAAATGGAATAGAACTCGAGCAGTTAACAATGAAAAGTTCATTTGTGTACGAAAGTTGTGTTCTCTAGTGTTATACAAAAGACGTGCACACAGTCAGTTTTCATATTCTCCTATAAATTAGTAATAATAACGTTTTAATGTTTAAAATAAGATATAAAATTATCTCTCAATGAGGTGTATGATGTGTGTGTGCGTATAAATAAATAAATAATATATATATATATATATATATATATATATATATATATATATATATATATATATATATATATATATATATATATATACATACATACATACATACATACATACATACGCACACACCTTGTGAGTAGTTGTAGTAGTAGTGACACTTACGGAGCACTTCACGATGATATAGGTAGGTCTCTCATTGCTCATAGCTATAAAAAAAGTATAAACAACACACACTGAAAAAGATAAAATTAACAAGCACTAAAAACAACGAACATAAACTCTTGACACATTCCTGTGAGAGGGATAACATTATTTAATCTAGTTCGTGATTAAAAGTTATTTTTATTTTATATTGCACAAATATCAGTTCACTTTGATAAGTTAAAAATATTTGGTTACTTGATCTACTTACTATAATGACAAAAAAAAAAAAAAAAATATTAAAGTAATCCTAACTTGTTTCACTGGAAAAAAATGAAAACCTTTGTTATCAAAATTTAAAACCCAACATAAATGAACATAGTGTTAAGACTAGGAAGCAGTAAGGACAAGAATAAACACTGCATAAGAGAAATGATTTTATTTATAGAGCAAAATTTACATTTAGACAAAAAGCTGAATGAAGACCGTGAGTGTGGAGACAATACTGAGTGCGGTGGACCCTCGCTGGTCCTTACCGCCTCACTGGGACTTGGGGCCAGCAGTCCCTGCTCCTACATGGATGCTGGGGACTCGCAGGCCCCACCTAATCACCACACATCACCCTAGAGTGTCGGCTGGCTCGCCCCTCCAAAAGGAAAAGTCCTCAAGTGCCGTCAAAAGGCGTGTTTAGGAGTTACGAAAACAGACGCAATTTGAGACACACTGGTTCAGTGGTAGTCACTGTTTGTACACACGAGGTAGAATGTTCTGCCGTTGAGAAGCGTGCAATGCAACACTCACTATATGGTGGAGAACACTTCATGGTTACAGTGGTTATCTATCAAACGGCGTCGGTTTCCTCACTACCTAAACGCACCTAAGTTGTTTAGATCATTTGAATGCCTATGCAACTCCCTAATATTCTACAAACTAGAAGCCATTTGTGCCAAAATAGGCTTAATAATGTGAACCTCATAATGGATAAAAAATGTTGCATTGATTCATAAATTTTATAAGTTTATTGTTACCCAAACGAAATGTTGAAGTTTGATCGATTTAATAATACCATGAAATATAGTATTCTGATCTAAACATTAGAGTTTACATAATTTACATACAGCATACATTATGTTACAAAGCAGACGAAATGAGTATTGTATTTATCATAACCACTGAGTTATTGCTGGAGGCATTAAAACCTCACCTAGCAAGTGCAACTTGAGTCTATCCTTGATGAGCGCGGTTGATCCTGACTGCTCATAGGGCCAGGATATGCATACAGATATCCGGCAATATCAAACTATTACAAATATCTGCGCCATGCCGGACTATAATATTACAAACATATGGTCATACCGGACTAATGGTACACATAATATGCTTCATACCGGGCTATTGCGCCTTACATCCTTGAAATAGCCGTCAAATGCTCACTCATACCGAAATAAAGTGTATCTTTGTGCAGTTACTCTTGACCAACTTTTGTCCAACTACAGAGATTAAGTTTCTGACTGCCACACATCAGTGATGCTGAAGGCATCCTGGATTCCATGTTTTCTAATTCCCACACTGCTTGCAGATGTCAGTAAATTAGTTGCAGCCAGGTCTCCGATCACAGCCAGGTCTCCGATCACAGCCAGGTCTCCGATCGTCTGTATCAGAACATATTCGTGTATATGACATAAAATATTCGAATTTTCGTGCACTGAGGGTCTACATCCTCAGGACCAATTTGGACAGTCCAGAATCTTGAGAAGCATCCACTTGTTAGTGCAGAGAAACACCTTCTACTTTTATCAAATATGTCTTTAGTAATGTATACACCGCCCGTTATTTGGCACTCACTTGCATAAAGGAAGGATTAACACGCAACACTAAACTAAGTAAACACGAAAAAGATTGACAATTGTACAAACGTCAACAGGAGTATCAACTGCAGAATTTAAAAGAAGGGCATTGTATATGCATAATCATCCACAAACACTGTCAGGCATGAAGGCCTGGACCCGCTGCTCAAACTGTCACACACAAAATGGAATCACTCATTACCTTGGTACTGGGAATCCTCTTCTCTGGTCTTTAAATTATGCGGGTTGCTACTGCCATACACCTTTGATTCACTGAAGTATGGCGGCCCCTGACGTGTGTTGGTAATTGGCATCACCAAGGAAGATTGGACTGCACTGGTTGGTCCTTCTGATGAGAAGCTAACAGTATAGCGACGGTGTCTGGAAGGTTTCCTTTGTTTTGTATTAGTATCTTGAAAACATAACTCGAGTAGACGAGTTGCGGAGACGTACAAGTGTTTAGTAACCTGGGCTTAACTCACTCAGCGTTCATAAACACTAAAGAAAGCATATGTAATTTCGCAAATTTTAATTATATATTACTGCGCAAACTTTTAGTTCAATGATGCAGGTATTGTTTCTTAATGTTATTTATCCCTATTCAAAAATTAACGTTGGATTTTTTTACATGAGTAGATCGGTACTGTGGCAGCAGTCCGGTTTTCAAAGCTGCTGCAGAATCCAGGATATGTGGCTCTCTTTTTCCCTCTCCAGTTGTCATAACAACTGTATACCGTATCCTTACTACACGTTCAGCCATACCCAATGAAGAGTGAATATGATTAAGCTACTTTTAGAACCTAAATGTAACGTTGTAAATTAATGACACATATAATCTACCGTAAACTTAAAACTGTATGTACAAATTGTACAAATGTTGTTTTGATATGCTGTTGCAATTGCTTTCTTGCTACCAGTTTCAGTCCAGCATTAAACAGCAGTAGGAGTATGTGGCGGTATATGGGAGCCGCATGCGGGTAAGGGCTTATGCGTCTCACCCAGTTGTGGTGGAGAGATGGTGACGTTAAGTTTCTGCGATGACGGTGGAAGTCATGGCGGCATTCACAATTAACATTACGGCCACCAAGCTGAATAATAACAAAACATGGAACGGCCATTACAAACTAGATGGAGTTTGGAGAATATCACACACATTTATCCAACCCCTGATATAACATAAAAACAGCAAAGTTCACTTTACCTTTCATAGAAAGGCGTCAACGATGAAAGTGTCAGAGGCCATGAAGGCAATTAATTTATTCGCTAGATCATCCTAGAATACAAGGTCCCACCGAACCCGGGTACCTGGTCACAGAATCTAGGAATCAAGCCACAGAGAGCGCAGTGACCAGGCCATGAGCTAGAACACGAGGTCACCCAGAGCTCAGCTCAACCGGCAATATAGTGATGTCCCGTCTACATGTATATATATATATATATATATATATATATATATATATATATATATATATATATGAAAGGAATAGCACAATAAAAGCAATAATAGATAAGCAACGCAGCCACGAGAGTGGTAGATAACAATCTCAAGGCTCTCGCACTGTCAACACTCCTTTACCAGGAACATGCAATAGGGAGAAATGGATAATTGTGCTGGAAACCAGGAATCCGCCAGGCACTTGTTGTCTCAAGGACGAAGCAGCAGGCGTGAAGCCTAAAGGAAGCGAGGTACCTCTGAGGCATCCAGGGACAGTTGTCAGATAGTCGAAAAACCAGAGAAATATCAAGAAAGCTCGGAAACCATTTTTGATACAAAATTCCCCAGACTTCATGACGTCGCGTCCACTCAATGTTTAGTTTGCAAGGATTAGCTGAATTAGACGTGGGCCTAATGCTGTGTCGACAAAAACGAGAAACGAACACTCCTTTGTGAGACAACAGAAAGCAGTTAACACACTTCAAAAGTGGTTATGAGTAGATCCAAATTTCATCCTTTATTTATATATAAAATATAGTGGCTATTTCTACGTTATTATTATTATAATCAAATAGAAGCGCTAAACCACAGGGGTTATACAGCTATGCTTTATGGAACAAGGTAAATTAATAAATGATAAGAAATGTGTTAGAAGTAATAATCGTATTGTGTATTGTTTAAATAAAGCAGAACTCCAATATTGAACCCAATTAAATATCCATGAATAAATATCAAAATGATGAAATCGCAACAGATCCATGAATTCTTAAAGAAAAAAAGCAAGGCAACGTAGCCTAGATACACTTCATTACAAGGACTACATTAACTTTAGAGCACACGAGTTATAGCAGAAAAAATTCAAAGGAAATGTGATCACTGTGAATGAAGACTGATATATAACTAAAGAATATCGATTAATGCTAAATCAAATGCAAGTTTTCTATAACATATTGACAATATAGCAATGGATAACATGCAATTTAAACCAATCTGAAAACTTCGTAAGTAAGGTGGCAAAGGGATGCAATATAGTTTTTGACACCTAGAACAATCAGGAGCCTTAGAAAAAATGTAAGCTTAACACAGTAAAGTGTGACTTCTACACTTTGAAAGGCTATCATTTTTAATGAGTCAGACTAGATTACATATCTTTCAGTAGCTGAACTGTTAGTTTTTATGACCGTAGAAGAACCTTCCCAATGTACCGGATGATTGTCTAGGATCATTTGATTAAACATAGCCTTTGACTCTTGCACTGTCCTTAAGGTTTTAAAAATACTCAGTATAAATACTGTTTTTAAGAATATCTCCACCGTGAAACACATTTTGTTTAAGAATTTTCCTGCTAAAACATCTGAAGGAGTATGTAAAATTTCATGCACTATTTCTGACAAATACTATACAGGCCAACTGGAATCTCTATATATTATTCATTAAGAAGGAAAGATAAATTATCATTAAACGGAGGCACTAACGTGTCTTGTAGAGAATGCTTCCTTTGACGTGTTCCAGTAAAAAGTTCTCTTGGCTGGCTGATGACAAAGCTTTTTCAGTGAAATCTTTGAGATTTCAGTCTTAATGCCCCATTAATAACAAGGTGTTTAGGAATTTATAGTTTTGCCACTTTAACTGGAAATTAATTATTTATTGTCTATGGCTTTATAAACTCATTTGCTATAGAAAGCTGGCATTTCATGGTCAAAAACAATTTATAAACCTTCCCATTTTCTGTTGGATTAATGTGATCCCAT
>WNWK01015756.1:0-46869 GCA_009830355.1 Cherax destructor
CTGGAATTTGGTTTTAACGCACTTTTTCTTAAATTTAGTTAATGGGTGTTATGAAGACACTTCATCTTCAAGGTTGAGTTAAGGGGGTGTTATGAATGACATTTCATCTTCAAGTGGTTGAGTTAACTGGGTGTTATGAACGCACTTCATCTTCAAGTGGTTGAGTTAACTGGGTGTTATGTACGACACTTCATCTTCAAGTGGTTGAGTTAACTTGGTGTTATGAACGACACTTCATTTTCAAGTGGTTGAGTTAACTGGGTGTTATGAACGACACTTCATCTTCAAGTGGTTGAGTTAACTGGGTGTTATGTACGACACTTCATCTTCAAGTGGTTGAGTTAACTGGGTGTTATGAACGACACTTCATCTTCAAGTGGTTGAGTTAACTGGGTGTTATGAATGACACTTCATCTTCAATGGTTGAGATAACTGGGTGTTATGAAGACACTTCATCTTCAAGGGGTTTGGGAGTTAACTGGGTTTATGAACGACACTTCATCTTCAAGTGGTTGAGTTAACTGGTGTTATGAATGACACTTCATCTTCAAGTGGTTGAGTTAACTGGGTGTTATGAACGACACTTCATCTTCAAGTGGTTGAGTTAACTGGGTGTTATGTACGACACTTCATCTTCAAGTGGTTGAGTTAACTGGGTGTTATGAACGACACTTCATCTTCAAGTGGTTGAGTTAACTGGGTGTTATGAACGACACTTCATCTTCAAGTGGTTGAGTTAACTGGGTGTTATGAACGACACTTCATCTTCAAGTGGTTGAGTTAACTGGGTGTTATGTACGACACTTCATCTTCAAGTGGTTGAGTTAACTGGGTGTTATGAACGACACTTCATCTTCAAGTGGTTGAGTTAACTGGGTGTTATGAACGACACTTCATCTTCAAGTGGTTGAGTTAACTGGGTGTTATGAATGACACTTCAAAGTACTGGCGTCGCATAAATGTCCTGACATCATTGCCTTGATCTAATAATATTCCTGAGATACGTTGAGGAAGTTTCTTCTTGAGTGGAAGTCATTATCACCAATGAGATCTGAATTTTAATTATTTTTTTTTATTACATCTTGGAAAAACTTGAGAAAAGCTACGTTTTTTCTCATTCTTTGCAACTTAGTCATCATCTGCTGGACAGAGGAAACTGCATCCTGTATAGCTGCATTCTTTGCCTAAAAGGAGTGGGGAGCTCATTACCCATACCACAAATATTTCGAGCTAAGTGGCGACCATAAAGGATAGATAATTTTTCCATGAAGGGAAGCATACATCTTGCGTTTGACCATGTTTTTCTGGGCCACAGGTGCTGTTATACTCTAGTGTGGCTATAACAAACCTTCAGTTGTCCAGTTCACTTATAATGAAACTTGTTCTGCGTGTCCAGCGAGTAGGATATAAAGAGCGTATGTAAGTGAAGTATCTTTAAGACTGGAATCTTTCCTTTAATTACTAATGACAACATATCCGCTGTCTCTGGAGAATTTCGATCAAAATGTGAAAGCCCCCATGTTAAGTCCGGAGTCACTTGCATTCTTACACGACTCAACTTTGTACTACAATATTAATTAACGCAGTGTGCAGAACAATCACGACAAAACTGCTGGACATTCATTTAAAATCTTTGTAGATACACTTTCGTTCAATTCATGTTTGAGCTCCATCATAATCCTGTCCGCTGCAGTTTGAGAAAAAAGTTTCCCAGTCGATTAAGCATCTACAGTACCCTTTGTAAGACCTTCACCAATGACATGGAAAAAATCAACAGGATCCTCATGACTCTCCAACGAATGGTGGGGCTTTACCTGTCCCTTTTGTGAATTTCTGCAGACAAATGCCTTCTAATTTCTAAATATTTTCAGTTCTGCCCATATATAGTTAAAAGTTCAGTCAGGTTATTTAGGTTGCCTGTAACCCCCTGGTTTCCCTCGTATTGCAGAAGTTGTTGTGAGGCTTTCAAAAAAATTGTGAGACAAAGTTTTGTTTGTGTTGTTCTGCTGAAATTTGTTCACTAAGCGGAAAACTCCCGGTATATTCCTCTGGACCATGTGTCTGGTGCAGCCGCTTTATAGATAAACAATCCTGGAATTTTTAAACCTTGCTATAGTATATTTGTTGTGTGTACCCTCAGTCATACTTTATAACTGTACTAGTAAACTGCAACTAGAAAATGCACTACCACAACACAGTGTTGGCCAAACACCTACGTTGATGCATTTTACCTATACGACAAAATTAAATACAGCTGACTTTGTTACCTCTGTACACATTAATTACATAAAGTATACACATTGATTAAATAAAGCTATACTGCTTACATCAATACAAATATAATAAATCATGAAACTCTCTCTTTAAACACTATAGTGTCCATTATCATATATATCTGCTTGCAAAAATAAAACAGGCACTTCATTTAAAAAAATAAAAAATAATAAGTCTCCAGAAAGAGTGCAAAAAATATTATACATATTAATTATTACATTAAAAGAAATTAAATTATCATCCATAATATACAATAATATGCAGTAAACAAAACTGGCTATGCAATACCTATATAGAATGGAGAACACAGGAAATTTATCAGATTTCAAAACCTGGTAGACGGTCACACTATAAATTTTGTCCGGTGGGACTGTAGCCATGAAGAACACTTAGTCATCATTGACCCTCAAAAAGTGGACCTCCAGACCTTCACCTACATTTGTCATTCGAAGCAACTTGGAGTCACCCACTGGTGATCAAAAAAAAAAAAATGGGTCCTGTACCTGGAGAGGGTTTTGTGGGTCCAACGCCCCCGCGGTCTGAGACCACGCCTCGTGGTGGATCAGGGTCTGATCCAACCAGGCTGCTACTGCTGACCGCGCGCAAACTGACGTACCACCGCAGTTCGGCTTATCGAGGTACTGACTTTAGGTGCCTGTCGGTGCCTTCTTGAAGACAGCCGTAGGTCTATTGATAATCTCGCCCATAATGAGGCAGTTGAAAAGTCTTGGGTCGCGGACACTTATTGTATTTGTCTCTTAGTGTACTCGTGCCTACTTTTCACTGTGGAATATTACTTTCGTAGAGCGTGATTTTTCGTATGCAAGTTTGGTACTAATCCCTCTACAGGTTTTCCAAGTGGCATATTATCATGTATCTTTCTCGCCTGAGTTCAGGAATACAAATCAAGAGAGTTCAACCATTCTCAATTTAGGTGGTTTATCCTCGTGCTTATGTGGAGTCGTGAAAGTTCTCTGTTCATTCTCCAGTCAGCAATTTCGCCTGCCTTGAAAAGGAGCGGTGTGATGTATATGTTATTCCAGCCTATGAGAACCAAGCGATTTGAAGAGAATCATCATGGGCTTCGCATCCCAAGTTTTGAAGATTCTCATTATCCATCCTATCATTTTCTAGCAGATAAAGGTAGATACATTGTTGTGGTCTTTGAAGGTGAGATTCTCTGTTACTCCTAAGTTTTCACGTTAGTTTTGCTCAATTGTGTGGTTGATTGTTTTTTACCTGATTCAGTTTTAATTTCCAGTAACCATGTGTCCATGCTCCCTCTCCATAGAATGCTGAAGGCAGAGGGCTTCTAGCATTTCTTGATGAACTGCAGGTTCCTGAGTCCTGGGCCTGGGGCACAGTGCATGGGTATGTCATTAACTGCATTTTCAAGCCTTGTGGTGTTAGGATAATATCGGAATTTTGAAATAATTTTCAGTCTCGGTCATAAGGTATTTAGATTGCAGAACACTGAGTCATTATTCAGGACTTTTCATTATCTCACTCATTTTTGCTGTCATCTGTGTGGGTCGATCTCGTCCAAGCTGGATGTTGTTTTCGTCTTAGATTGGCATAAAAAAGTATTTTGGTTGTTTCAATTTCCTTTATGGTTTAAGTTCTTCTTAATTCTTGTCTCTCCCTGCAAGATTCTTTTTAGCTGAAGTTCGATATTCTTGTTATTTCTCTGACCAGTGCTTCCCTTCGTCTTGAGTTTCAAACACATAGTAATTAGCAACAATAAATACAAATAACACGAGAAGGACTGTAAGAGAGCCAAACTTCAAAAGGAAAACTACACAAGTATGAGGCAATTCCTACATGAGGTGGGAAAGACAGTTAACGACAAAGTTCAGAGAGGCAACAGAGAACTTCGTACCAGGGCACTAAACACAGGAAGACCAAACAGTGAGCGTGGTTTGCAAGAGGTGTGGAATAGAAGTACCAAGTGTGCTAGAGCATGGAAAAAGTATAGAAGGCAAAGGACCCAGGAAAACAGGAGATGAGCCGAAGAGCCAGAAATAATTTGCATGGATAAGGAGAAAAACCCAGCGTCAATACTGAGAATTACACAGTATTAAAGAGCCAGATCTGTCCAAAGATTTATTCTGGCCAAAACAAAGAGGAAAAACAACAGTCAAGCACAGGTAATCAGTCTGAGGAAGGAAGGAGGGAGCTCACAGGGAACGTGAAGAGCTGAGCTCATGATTCAGAAGGCCATTCACAGTGGAGAGAGAGGGAAGCTGCCAGGAAGGCTGAGAAGTGGCGGAGTGCCTGCAGGTGCTGGACCATGCACTGTCGAGGAGGATTTGAAAACTGCTAGAGGAAACTACATACCACCAAACGGTGGGGCCAGATAATATCATGGTCCTGTGAGAAGAACACATACACTGTGTGTGCCACTAACAAATATCATCAATAAATCTATCGAAACAGGGCAACTGCCTGAGGGTGTGAAGACAGCAAATGTAGTTCCAATTTTTAAGAAGGAGACAGACAAGCTGCACTAAATTACAGACCATTGCCATTAACATGTTTGTTGCATGTAAAGTTATGGAGAAAAATTATAACGTAGAGTGGTGGAGTACCTAGAAAAGGGTGACTAATACACATAGCCCGACTTCAGGAAGGAAATCCTGCATCACAAACCTGCCAATGACAATATAACCAGTAAAACAGGAGAAGAGGATTGGGTAGACTGCATTTTCGTGGCATGTAAGGCGTTCTTACGTTGCAAACAAGAGACTGATTAAAAAACTAAAGAAGCAGGCAGAGTAACAACAGGTAAAATGCTGCAATGGATCGGGAATAGTTACGGCAGGAAGGAAACAACGAGACAAGGTGCAGAGTGGGTCTGGTCGAGAGGTGTTCCATGAGGTCGGCCAGTCCTAGGTCAGGTGCTCTTTCTACATATGTAAATGACATGACGGAAGGATAGTCCGAGTGTCCCTGTTTGCAGACGTGTAAGAGCTAATGAAGAGAATGCAAGCAAGCCGCACTTATGAGGATCAGGTAAGCCTGCAAAGGGGATCTGTGAGGCTTGCGCAGCTGGTCAACAAATGTCTCTGGAGTTTAACCTCCAGCAAATTCACAGAAGTTATGAAGCTTGAGGAAGGACAAAGGACAGCAGGTGGACTTCACGGCCTAAGAGGTCAGAGACTGCGCTTCACTCAGGAAAAGAGATCTTGTTGATTATCATACCGAACACATCTCTGATGCGCACATCAACCAAATAACTTTCTACCTTATCCTTGGGCGCCTGACAGAAGAATAGTGTTTTGACATCTAAGTAGAAATTAATTCGACACTGTACCGTGTACGTCAGGCCCATATTGGGTATACAGCACCAGTATAAACCCACATGAGGTCAAACACGTCAGAAATTAGAAAGTGCAAGGTTTGCAACAGAGCTGAATCACGACGCTGAGGATTTTCCTGAAGGAGGTATGGGGCTCAACCCTGACAACACTGGGACAGGAGGGATATGGGACATGATAACAATATATAAAATACTGAGAGGAATTGACTAGGTGGATAGGAAAAGAATTTTCAAAATGAGAGCAGCGAAAGGAGTTACAACTGGAAGTTGAAGTCAGATGAGTCAGGGGGATGTTGGAAGTACCGTCATAAGTTGTCTGAAATTAGGCACTCTGGAGGGGTGTAGGGGGGGATCAAAATGCTTTAAGAAAAGGTATGATCAAGCTCAGAGAGCAGGGAAAAATGGACCTAGTATCAACCAGGGAAGAGCTGGGGCCAGGAGTTATGAATCGACCCCTGCAACCATGATTAGGCGAGTACACACACACTCTCAAAGCACACACACATGTACACATAAACACACACACATACACTGACACACACACACATGCGCACACACTCATATATATATACACACTCAAAAATTCCTCACACACACACACTCAAAACACACACACACACACACACTCAAAACACACACACACACGCACATAAACACACACACATACACTGACACACACACACATGCGCACACTCATATATACACACTCAAAACTTCCTCTCTCTCACACACACAGCAAGTGGAATAGTCTAGCAAATGATGTAGTGGAGGCAGGAACCATAACATAGCTTTAAGACGAGGTATGATAAAGCTCATGGAGCAGGGAGAGAAGGGACCCAGTAGCGATCAGTGAAGAGGCGGGGCCAGAAGCTGAGTCTCGACCCCTGCAACCACAATTAGGTGAGTACACACACACAAAACCAAGCACAAAAGAGTGCTTGGTGCATGCACACACACAAGTAACTCACATGCAAACGCGCCATACAGATACAAAGGGCACAGTTTCCGGTGTGGCTTTATTGCACATTTAAACACAAAGCACACACAGCTGGGATACTTGTCACACCTGGAACATGCAAATTTCCACACATACACACGCAAATACACACATATATACAATCATACTCATACCCAAACATACGCAAGTGCGCACATACACCTATACAGATTCACACATTTCACACACACACACACACACACACACACACACACACACACACACACACACACACACACTGCAAACCTAAGAACAGCATTCTGACATCGTAATAAGGAGTCATTCAGGACCCTGTACACTGTGTACGTTAGCCCCATACTGGACTATGCAGCGATAGTTTGGAACCCACACATAACCAAGCACGTAAGGAAACTAGATAAAGTGCAAAAGTTTGCAACAAGACTAGTCCCGGAGCTAAGGGGTTTGTCCTACGAGGAGAGGTTAATGGAAATCGACCTGACGACAGAGGAAGACAGGAGAATAGAGGGGATATGATACCGACATACAAAATACTGAGAGGACTCGACAAGGTTGACAGAGACAGAATGTTCCAGAGGTTGGACACAGCAACAAGGGTTCACAGTTGGAAGTTGAATACTCAGATGAACCACAGGGATGTTAGGAAGTATTTCTTCAGTCACAGAGTTGTCAGGAAGTGGAATAGTGTGGAAAGTGATGTAGTGGAGGCAGGATCTATACATAGCATTAAGAAGAGGTATGATAAAGCTCATGAAGCAGGGAGAGAGAAGACCCAGTAGCGATCAGTGAAGAGGCAGGGCCAGGAGCTGAGTCTCGACCCTGCAATCACAATTAAGGAAGTATTTCTTAAGGTGAGTACACACATATACAACAGGCCTAGTGTCTAATCGACATGTGCCTAAGACAAAATGGTAACTCCTACACATAAACACACACACATACGCATACACACACACACACATACACCCACACACATACGTGTATATGCGTATGTGTGTGAAGAGACTGAAGAAAGGAAAGCTGCAATGGAGGCATCTAAATCGAATCAGGGGTTACATAAGGATAGGCAGTGGGAGAATGATAGAATGCCCAGGAAACTGAAGGGGAAACTTACGAAGCAAGAAGACAAGGGGAGAAAAAAGCGATTGAAAGCATCATGAAAGCAATAGCAGAAGATGACATGACCCAGCTGGCAAATTTTCTGAGAATAAGAGGGTTTGCAAGAGGAAGAATCCGGCCAGTCAAAGTGATTTTCAAGGCAGAATCGGCTCGAAACAGGATCTTGCAGGAGAAAGCAAGACTACGGGATATGTCAGAGTACCGGAGGGTATATCTCGACCGCGACAAAACACGAGAAGAAAAACAGAAACTGAAAGAGAGGGTACAAAGACGAAAGGAGGAAAGAGAGAAGGACAGGAGAACCCAGACTCAGGAGGAAGCTCAAATACAACCTCCGTCACAATCACATACTGAAGTCCCCAACCTTTACAAACCCAATGCAACCAAACATTCTAACCCGAAACACACATGCCATACCCAATGCTCCCACCCACCTCATTGCAAACTCCACCTTCACACCAACCACCCATAGTTCCTCATCAGGTCTCCCACTTTCCACACCCCAACGTACCCCCCAGACTACATTTTAGAAAACAAGTTGAAGGTTTGGTATACAAATGCAGATGGAATAATAAATAAATGTGAGGAATGGCATGAAAGAATAAAGGAGACATCCCCACACATAATACCATTCAAAGAAACGAAACTTACCAGATGATAGATGCAATCTTCCCTGCCGGATATCAAATCCTAAGGAAAATAGAGGGAGTAGAGGGGGAGGAGGAGTTGCACTGCTCATTATGAACCGGTGGGGATTTGAGGAATCTAGTCTGAGGGCCATAAGGTGGTAATTGCTGTAATGTACAACCCCCACTGAACTGCAGGAGGCCAAGAGAAAAATACGACGAGATCAACAGAGAAATGATAGACACACTAGCCGAGGTGGCCAGAAGAGCTCCCTGGGGAGACAAAGTTACTAGTTATGGGTGATTTCAATCACAAGATTGATTGGGAAAAACCCGGGGCCCCATGGGGGTCTGAATCATAGGAAAAAATGATGGATGTGGGACTGGAAAACCTCATGAATCAACAAGTTAGGACACTACCAGAGAGGAGGGGGGTGATCCAGCAAGACTGGACCTAGTATTAACCTTGAGTAGTTCGGACATCGAGAATATCACTACGAAAGGCCCCTTGGGGCTATGATCATGTGGTTCGGTTTTGATTTATAGTTGAGTTACAAGTGGAGAGGGGGGAGGAATATAAAAGGGGAAACGAAACTACAAAAGGGGGGGTAAAAGGCATGAGGAACTTCCAAAAAGTTGTGGGAAAAAGTTTGGGAGGAAAACCAGTAAAATAAATGATGGACTATGTGACAACAAAATGCAAAGGGGGGCAGAGGAGAGGTTTGTCCCCAAGGAAACAGAAGTAATGGGAAAACCCGAATGGCCTTGGGTTTACCCAAGGTGTATTAGAGAACGGAGAAAGTACAGAGAAAAAAGGGCCCAGGAAAATAAAGAGATAAGCCAAAAGGCCCGAAACGAATATGCACAGGTAAGAAGAGAGGCCAGGACAATGAAAATGACATATCATAAAAATCAAATCACCCGAAGCAGTTGTTAGCCACATCAGGAGGAAAACAACAGTCAAAAACCAGGGTTTAGGCTGAGGAAGAAATGTGGGGTTCGAAACGCCAAGACGTTTTTGAGGAGCTCAACATAAGATTTAAAAAAATTTTTTGGAGGGCAAAACAACTCAGAAATTCAAATAACACCAACAAGGTGGATGAAATACACACAACCGGGGGGAGGTGGGAAACGCTTTTGAACTGATACCTCAAAAACGGTGGGACCGAAAATTATCTGGGGTCCTTGAGAGGGGGCAGGTGTTTGTGGCATAACAAAAAACCATCAATCCATTGAAACGGGGAAACCCGCTGTGGAAGATGGGAAATTAGTCCAAATTTTAAGAAAAGGGGACAGACACAAGGCATTAGACTACATACCCGTGTCACTGACGTATATAGCAAAGTCACGGAATAATCAGGAGAAAAGGGGTGTGACCCAAAGACACAAGCTTTTAAACGACAATCAGCACGGTTTTGGAAGGAAAATCCTGTGTCACAAACTTACTGGAGTTTTAGCAAGGTAACAAAAAATAAGACACGAGAAGGGGGTGGATAGACTGCATTTTTGGACTGCAAGAAGGGGTTCGACACAGTTCCTACAAGAGGTTAATGCAAAGCTAGAGGATCAGGCACGTAACAGGAAAAGCACTGCAATGGATCAGAGAATATCTGACAGGGGGGGCAACAAAGTCTTACGGACGAGATTCAATGGGGATGGACATGGAGCCCCGGGGCGTCCCAGGGCCTGTACTGTTTTTGGGATAAGGGGAAGACATGGAAGGGGATAAAATTTTCCCTGTTTGCAGATGATGTGAAGTTAATGAAGAATCAAATCAGTCGAGGATCAGGCAGGACTACAAAAAAACCCGGGCGGCTACGCCCGGTCCCGTAACGCTCCTTTAATTTAACCCTGCCAAATGTAAAGTCATGAATATCGGGAAGGCCAAAAAAAACCCCAGACAAGTATAGTCTAGGTGGCCAAAAACTGCAAACCTCACCAAAAAAGATCTTGGGGGGAGTATAATCACAATCTCCCGAGGCACACATCAATCAGATAACCCGGGAGCATACGGGCGGTGGCAAACCAAAAATAGCGTTCCAATACCTCCTAAAGGGAAACATTCAAAACTCTTTCCGTATTAGGGCCCCTACTGGGTATGCAGCACCCGTCTGGAACCCACACCTTCAAACCGTCAAGGAAAAAAGAAAGTGAAAATTTTTCAACAAGACACCCCAAATGGGGTTGTCCTACGAAGAAAAGGGTTTAAAAATCGGCCCGACGACACTAGAGGACAGGAGGGGTTTGGGGAGACATGATAACGACATATAAAATTCTGCGAGGAATAGATAAGGTGGACAGAGACAAAATGTTCCAGAGAGGGGCAAGAAACAAGGGGGCCTTGGAAGTTGAAGACTCCTTTAGTCAAAAGGGGTGTTAGGAAATATTTCTTCAGTCATGAGTTGTCAGGAAGTGGAATAGCCTAGAACGACTAGTGGGGGGAACCATACATAGTTTATGACTAGGTTTGATAAAGCTCATGGAGCAGGGAGAGATAGGACCTAGTAGCATCAGTGAAAAGGGGGGCCGGGAGCTTGACCCACCCCTGCAACCCACAAATGGTGAGTACAAAAGGGGGTCACACACAGACTCTCTCAGTACACACACACCCACAGACCTCAGTAAACACACAACACACACACTCAGTACACACACACCCTCACACACACACACACACACACACCCATACACACCCTTCCACATACACACTCAGTACACAAAACCCCTCAGTACACACACACACACACACACACACACACACCCCTCAGTACACACAAAATACACTCAGTACACACACAAAAATAGTACACAAAATACTACAAACTTGAAATTTTTCCCCATTCCCCTCCCCCAACATACATACACAAGGAACAGAGTCAAAACACAAACATGAAAAAAATGACACAGAAATCTATACACAATTTTAAAGCTATGTATAACAGGGCTCATGCACCCAAAGAAGGCGTGAGCCTAGTGGTCGGCAACAGAGGGAGTGACTTTCCAAAATTTTTCCGTTTTTTCAGTAAAATTTTTGACAGCATTTCTAACCCTCCCCCACCATTCTCTTTCACCTCCCTTAAATCCCCCATATACCTCGTCTTTCTCATATCACTTGCTGTGAAAAAATTCTCTTTTTTTAATTTTTTCTCCTTAGTTTCTCCTTTACTTCACCCAATTTCCCCAATCTTTCCTCTTTCCTTTTCCCCCCAACTTCCTCTATCTAAAAACTTCTGCCCTACATTCAAAAGGTGCATTTTTAAATCTACCCCACACTTTTTACCCTTGTTATAAAAAGGTTGGGGTAATTTTTCTAAGGTTCTTTTGATACATACTTAAAAATTTTTTGCTTTAAAAAAAATGAAAAATATATTTTTTTAAAAAAGTATGGGGGTCGGCGAATTTTTTGGGGTATTCCCCCCAAAAAAAAAAATTTTACAGCAAATTCCCCACTTGACTTGAAAGTCCACAGAATCCGGATAAACACAGCTTACTGAATCCATTTGTATGGAGAATAGTCATACAAAACTGAAAAGTATTTATTATACGTGATAAAAAATTTTAAAAAATTAAACACAAAATTAACAAAATCAAAAAATAAAAAAAAATTTGCATGAAATAAAAAATAGTAACAGACAAATTTAAAAAAATCTCATTAAGGAACTAAAAAATTTCTTGAAAACATTTTGATTTCAGGTTTGGAACAATTATTTTTTTCATTTTTGATACATCATCAAAAGAGGATTTTGATGTCGGAAAAATTTGGATACTGTCTTCGGCGTTCTACCTTTCTGGACTTTGTTTTCAAGTTAATGATAGTGAAAATCCTTGTTCGCAAAGATAGGTACTTGCAAATGGCGGGCAGTATTTGTATTGCCCTTGCAGCTCTTGACATTAAAAAAATGGACAGGTTTGCATTTTTTGAAATTCAGTGTTGGCTTTGGTTAAACCCCAAAGTTAAAGACGTGCCTCTGCGAACCCTTTTGGGCTCTTCTGGCACTTCAGCAATTTCACACTTAAAACCAAAAAACCCCAACTCACAGTATGAATAAAGTTTTGGGAAATTGGAGAAAAATTTTCCTGAGTTTGGTAAGATGATCCATAGCTCAAGCGGGGAACAATTATTGTTTTGTGAGATAGGACATAAAGCCAAAGCTTGGTGATGGTTTTCAACAATAGGACGTGGGGTTTGTTGCGGGGGGTTTCCCAGCCCTGTTTTACACTCACGGTGTTGAGCCGCTGCACTTTTTTCCCAGTTATATATCATTGAACTTAAGAAATGGTCCATACAAATTTTTTTTTTAAATTTATTAACAAACTACAAATTATTTGTTTGAAAAATATAATTTTCCCGTAATTTGCCTCTTTTATTAATAATTTTTTGTAAAATTTTCATATATATGTTTATTGAGCCTTCATTCCCCGTGATATTTTCTTTTTACCCCATTTGGATTTTTTTAAGTTTCCCCTAGTATAAGAAAAATTTTAAAAAAGGACTTAATTTTAAATGAGTTCATGCTAAATGACAAGTTTTACCTATTTGGAACGATATGTATATATATAAAATGGGATGGCCCCATCCCCAAAAAAGATGCTTGCCAACATGCTTGGGGCTGTAACTTCCCGACAGGAGCTGACCATCTGGGTGTGGTGCCTTCCTCGGGGACTTCCACCACACAGTTTTTTTATTTCGGCAATGAAGACGCCTCGACCTTAAGACCCTCCGTATTGCAGTGGTTCTGCTTCTTTGCCCCAATTCACATGGAATATACGTGTATTTCGGCGATGCGCAAACCGACCAATATGGGCTACATGGTTTAACTGTTCCAAAACCCAAGGGGTGGCATGCAAGACACAATGAAGTCAACGACATCATAAAGAGAAAACCTTGCTACAGCTGGATGCCCAGCCAGGAAAAGCCCCGATCACTAGCAGCCAACAATACCCACAACCCGCAAACCACCCCAACGGGGTCACCATCTATTCTTGGAAGAATGACAAGCTCTTAGCAAAAGGGGCTATATTTGTCGAAAAACTGGCCCAAACTACATCCATCACAGTAAAGGGCGACGGGGGGGAACCTGAACCACAAAGGGGGGAGTACAAGATCAGCAAGTACAGGGGCATAAGCCAACAATTTCAATTTGTCCCAGTGGGATCAGAGACCTTGGGATCATGGGGGAAAAAAAGCCACATATTTCCTCAAAGAACTGGGTTTCCGAAATCATCGGCCCCCCAGGGACCCCAAAAGGGAGCCACTTTCATGTTCCCCGCGCCTCAGCATGGCTATCCAAAGGGGGAAAAACATGATGCATCTGGGCTCGTGTCCGGGTTCGGGGGCTGGGGGGAGGTTCATAATCTTTGATATATTGTACCAATGTTTCATGTTTTATGTTTTTGTTTTCTGTCAGTGTATTCTGACCAAATAAAAAACACATAAATATAGGAGGTGGTAGGGAAAAAAATATTCAAACAGCTCCTGGGAGAACCTTGGGTTTTTGGGGGTTCCCCGAGGAACGTTTTTGTCTTCTCTGAGGATGAGGGTCCCCCCCAAAGTTCCCAACACCATGAGGCAAGCCAAAGCAACATGGCTCAAGTCCTTGGGTAGTCCCCCGTGTTGTTTTGATCAATCCACTCGTTTGGGGTTAAAAAGTTAAAATATATATTTTTATATATATATTTTTTTTTCAATAAATTTATTTTATTACATAATATTTCAAAAAATTTAAAGAAATTTTTGATATATGGGGGGCCTTACGGGACACGTGTGTGAGATACATGTCTAGTACATTTGTTACATGTTTGTTCGATTTTAATGCGAAAATCTCCTCTAGCTCCTCAGAGCTGGGGTGCGTACCAAAATACAGCGCCCTTCCCCCCTGAACAGCAGCACTGAGTCGCTGGAACAGAAAACTAGCTGCCCTGGGATCCCCAGTTACCCCGTTGGGTTTTGTCCAGCTTCTTGAGGAACTTAGATGCACTCTTTCCCCCTGAGCCAAGGGTCTCTTAGGGGTATGGGGAAAAAACATTAATGATGGGCAAGTTCTCCTTTTTTTTCTCATTTGGGGCTCCTGAAGAAAGGGAGCTGCCTCTCCTTCCTCCCCGGTGTTTTGGGGATAGGTATCGAAGGTCCCTCCCCCCTGCTTGCCTTTTGTCCCGGCTTGAAGGGGGGGATACCATCTGGGGGGCTTTTTGGGTGCATCTATATATATTATTTGTAAAATAAATGGTTCAAAAACCAAAAGTTAATAAATTTGAAATTTTTGCCAGGGGAAACTTTATTGAGGGCGTTTCCCCCCACTTTTTTTCATATGTCCATACAAAGGAGAAAAAATGAGGAACAAAGGAGTTTGAGGTAATCAGTCCCTATGCCGAGGGCGATGTAATCAGTCCATCAATCTTGAATGAAAAAGGGCTGATGCAGGGCAAGTGAATTAGACACATATCAACACTTGGGTATCTTTATTGAGGAAACGTTTCGCCACACAGTGGCTTCATCAGTCCATAAAAAGGAGAATCGTGAAGAACAGGAGGAGTGTGGGTTGTCAGGCCCTCAATCTTGAGACGATGTTGTCAGCCCATCTTTTCTATTCAAAATTGATGGACTGACCCTCATTTAAAAGGGTGAAATACCTCCTCCCGTCTTCACATTCTCCGTTGATGGCCCCTTTTTGTCCTTTTGTCCCAAACAACTCTCGGGTTTTCTGAACCATTCATTCACAGGGCAAGAGTGGACAAGAGATGCAGCGATCACTGGCTCACCGCTGACGGAGAGGTCTGAGATTAGTCAGAAAGCTTTAAAATCGGGAACATGACCGTAAAAACTCTTACCGTCGTTGACAGTGTTTTAATCTTGAGGTGATCAGAGGGCGTCAAAAACGGGGATGGACCGAGCCCTCATCTTTCCTTACACGGCTGTGGTCTAAAACAGATCTGAGAGGATACGTAGGGCAGGTCGATGGCCTCTCGCTCTTCCAGAAAACCAGATTCTGGTCTGGTGGGCTGGTCCCTCACCCCCTCAGAACACTAAATAATCTCAACATTTTTTTACACTTTCTGGTTCGGTAATGCCCTTCACTGTTTCGATCACCTAGTTCTTCACTTCTCCAAACAGTTTAACATCTTCCCCTCTGTACTCGCCACCACAAATATCTCCTGGTTCTGCTTGTTCGTGCACCATACAAAGCCTTTTTTGTCATCATCAACTGGGGGAGCGAACCTAGATTACTCTCTTCATATTGTGCCGTCGACAATCCCTCAAAAAATGTTTTTTGTCTCATCCTGTGTTCCGCTGGTATACAACACCAAGGCCCCGGTGAAATTAAGGTCACCTTGAAGGGTTTAAATTTTGTGTCCGAGGATCCTCCCCTCTCACTGCCCCCCTGATTCCTCTCAGCCGCCCCAGCTTCTCCTGATTCCAAAACACAACTCTCAAAATATCGAGTCCTTTTTCGGGCTTCACAACAGCGGATAAACAACAGCTATACAACACACCATTGAAACTCTCATGTGTTCTTTGTCATTGTTGCAACTCAGCATTCCTTTCATTATCTTCCACCTCTCCGCCCTTCTACTCTCCTCCCGGCCACTCCTTCCCACATGTCTCCCCCCATTTCCTTTTCTTCAGATCAGCCCGTTGCTGAGAAAACCCCCAAATCGCTTTCTCCCTATCTGGAAAACATCTGTTTCATGGAACATTACTAATTTTCAGTGCTGGGGAAGAAATTTGAAGTGGATCACGTTTTCTTTTCCCCTGATTGTTTACCGATGAATAGGTACCTAAGTTTTAGTCGACTTTTGTAAATTTTTCAAAATATTATAAAATTTCATAGATTTTTTTAGTTATTGCAATCTACTAATTTAAAACGGTGTTATTAACCATCTGCCATTATTAACCCTAGGTTATTTAAACCCCAGGTTATTGACTCTGACTGAGCTGCTTTTAAATTTGGGGGCTACGCTAACAACCCTGTGTCTGCTTTTGGTGCCTCACGACCTCATCTTCTGCTGAAGCTTCGCAGAGTTACAGTGTTTTTGTTACCTCCGACAGAGACGTGTCTTTTTTGCCCTGATAAGCCGTCACCTCTGACTGCATCGACAGAGCTGCATTTGATTTGATGACACTGATAGAGCAGGGTCTGCTGTGGTTCCACTAATAAAGCGGGTCTGCTGTGGTTACCCCCAATAGAACGGGTTCTGTGGTGCCACTAATAGGCAGGGTCTGCTCTGGTTGCCACTGATAGAGCAGGGTCTCCTTTAGTTGTCGCTGAAGGCAGTGTCTGCTCTGGTTGCCCTGAGGGAGGGTTTTTCTGGTTGCAATTGGGGGCAGGGTCCTCTGTTGCCAGAGGCAGGGACTGCTCTGGTTGCAACTGATGGGGGCAGGGGCTGCTCTGGTTGCATCTGATAGAGCAGGGACTGCTCTGGTTAACTGATAGAGCAGGGTCTCTCTGGTTGCAATTAGAGCAGGGGCTGCTCTGGGCAACTGATAGAGCAGGGTCTCTCTGGTTGCAACTGATAGAGCAGGGTCTGCTCTGGTTGCAACTGATAGAGCAGGGTCTGTCGGTTAACTGATGAGCAGGGTTTCTCTGGTTGCAACTGATAGGCAGGGTCTGCTCTGGTTGCAACTGATAGAGCAGGGTCTGCTCTGGTTCACTGATAGAGCAGGGGATGCTCTGGTTGCAACTGATAGAGCAGGGTCTGCTCTGGTTGCACGTAGAGCAGGGTCTGCTCTGGTTGCAACGATGAGCAGGGTCTGCTCTGGTTGCAACGATGGCAGGGTCGCTCGGGTTTCAACTGATGACAGGGTCTGCTCTGGTTCAACTGATAGAGCGGGTCGCTCTGGTTGCCACTAAGGGGGGTCTGCCCGGTTGCCACTGATAAGGGGTCTGCTCTGGTTGCACTGATAAACAGGGTCTGCTTGGTTGCAACTGATGGCAGGGTTCTCTGTTTTCAACTGTAGGCAGGGTCTGCTCTGGTTGCAACTGATAGAGCAGGGTCTGCTCTGGTTGCAACTGATAGAGCAGGGTCTGCTCTGGTTGCAACTGATAGAACAGGGTCTGCTCTGGTTGCAACTGATATAACAGGGTCTGCTCTGGTTGCCATTGATAGAGCATCGTCTACTTTAGTTGTCGCTGGGGAAGCAGGGTCTGTTTTGGGTTTGCCACTAATAGAGCAGTGTCTGATCGGGTTTTTGCCACTGATAGAGCAGGGTCTGCTCTGGTTGCCACTGATAGAGCAGGGTCTGCTCTGGTTGCCACTGATAGAGCAGGGTCTGCTCTGGGTTGCCACTAATAGAGCAGGGTCTGCTCTGGTTGCCACTGATAGAGTAGGGTCTGCTCTGGTTGCACCTGATGGAACAGGGTCTGCTCTGGTTGCAACTGATAGAACAGGGTCTGCTCTGTTTGCAACTGATAGAGCAGGGTCTGCTCGGGTTGCAACTGATAGAGCAGGGTCTGCTCTGGTTGCAACTGATAGAGCAGGGTCTGCTCTGTTGAAACTGATAGAGCAGGGTCTGCTCTGGTTGCCACTGATATAGCAGGGTCTGCTCTGGTTGCCACTGATAGAGCAGGGTCGCTCGGGTTGCCACTGATTGAGCAGGGTCTGCTCTGGTTGCCACTAATAGAGCAGGGTCTGCTCTGGATGCCACTAATAGCAGGGTCTGCTCTGGATGCCACTAATAGAGCAGGGTCTGCTCTGGTTGCCCACTGACAGAGCTGTGACTTTCATGGTTAATACTGACAGAACAATTTCTGTTCTCTCTTTTTTTTTGGCTGCAGTCATAGCCGCGTCATCACTAGTTGTCAGTAACATAACTAGTCTGCATATCAGAATTTCTTCTTCTTTGGGTGAGACTGGGAGAGCTGCGTCTGTTTTGCTGCCTCTGAGAGAGCTGTGTCAGCTTAAAAATGCATATGAAACAGTTGCACGGGCTCTGGTTACCACTGTAAAACCTATGTCTGATATGGATGCCACTTAGCTGCTGTCAGCTCTCGAGGCCACTGACAGCAGAAAGTACTGTGATTGTAACGAGCAGAGGTGAGCTTATTATGGTTATTGTTGACAGAGTTCTGTCTGCTCTGTTAGTCACTGACAGAGCTACGTTACATTTGGTTACCACTGTCATAGCTACCCCTACCGTTGTTGCAACAGTGACTGTGCAGTGATTGCTGTAATTTGTAGACAGAAGGCCTCTCTACTTGTTTCGCATACCTCCCCTAGGGAGTGATTGCTGACCTACGGCCTAGCGCTGGCAAGTGCCTGGCAGAGAGCAGACACTAAGGTATATCCTGGCCCCACTCTGTCTCACTTCTCGACCAACTGACCTTCACTGGACATCTGAAAACCTTCCCCCCTTTGGACTGGCTCCGGCTACCCCACCACACATCTGCATGGTGTATGCACTAGCCAATAAAGCCAACTATAGTTTGCATATCCACATACCTATATACAAAGAAAATACTAACAGTGGTTGGGGGTTTTTCCCCTCGAGAGGTATGAGTGTTATTCATCTCTTTTCGATGCCATCCCCTTACAGAGTTCACATCCTGTCCTGGTCTTACTAGATAGTAGTGGAATTTTCCCCATGTTTTTTCTCAAAATTGGGCTGGCATCATGGGATCATCTCAGGTGGCCCGGTCCCTGTCCCCTCCCCCTGTAGTACTCAAGGGATTTCTCTGAGTGTCTTAAGCTCTTCTTCAATCCCCCACGCCCTTCAAACTTCAGCGTGAAGTAAGGTATTTCCGGGTTGTTTTTGGGCCAATGGCACTTCATTACTTAACGTGTGTTTAGACTGGGGGAGTAACCCTGATCAGGTAGCCACCCCATAACCCCAAAAACTCGCCCAAACCACATGACAGTAACCAGCACAAAACCCCTTTCTTCAACGAAGCAGCCAGTCTCAACCGACCATAGCAAGTTAAACACCACACACGTTCCCCTCCCATCACATTCAAAGAACATAAGAAAAGGGAAAATTGCAAAAGCCCTTTTCCCCAAAGCTTGGGGGTCTTTCTCAAAACCAACCCCCTAACAAAAAAATTCCCCAAGCCATTTTTTTTAATGCTACCCAGGCAATGGCTTTGATAACCCCTTTAACTCATATGGAAGTTCCATTTAAATCCCAAACCCCCCTAATGTATTTATCCATCTTAAATTTGAACTTCAGTACCCCTACTAGGTTGTGAACTAAAAGTTGATAAATGAGACACTTGTGTAACATCTGGTTAACATCTTGGGATCTTGATGAAGGGATTTCTTCAAAACTTTTGAATCTAAATGCCCAAACCCTTTTTCCAGTAGTGGCTTTGTTTCCTTTGACTCTGCCTACCACTGCTCCCCCCATCTATCATCAGCGCCATCTTCACGATATGCTGCACTTTTGTCAAATTGGGTTGCATATCGACTCCAGGCTGAGGACTGATTTCCTCCCCCCTCATCTTCCCCTTTTTTTGCACTGGACTGAAGAAGCCCCATGTGGCGAAACTTTCCTAAAAATCCTAAATTTGCCTAAAATTGTCCCTTTAAACCCCGTTACAGACCCCCCTTGGTTCTTCCCCATTTTAACCTCTTTTCTTTTTTTTTGGTGAATGACTCGATCCATAACACGCTTTTTTTTCCCCAATACCGTGAGCTGTCCCTTTTTTTAACACCTTATTTTTGGTACTCTTATCAAAACCTTTACTAAAATCCCAAATAAAAAATACGAATTCTTTTTGTGATTAACGTTGGGCTTCATTAAAAAATTAATCAAGCAGGAACCTCAGTGAATCCATTTAAGTATAATAGATCAAATTATGCTTTTCAAAATGGCTTTTATAGTATCAGCAATAATTGACTCAAAATAATTTTCCTATAATTGAGACCAGGCTTATTGAGGCTTATTGAGCGGTAATTTGACGGTAACGATATTTCCCCTTTTAAAATTGGGAATTCATTAGCCATTTTCCCAAATATTAGACACTACACCTGATTGAAAAATATATTAAAAAATGTTGGTTAATGGTTAAAAAATTTTTTCCCTTTTTGCACCCCTTTAAAAAACCCCTTTTAAAAAAAAAGTTCATCAGGGCCCGGGGATTTATTTTGTTTTAATGGGGCCTACCTGTTTCTTAAAACCCCTAGTGAGTGTGATATTACAAAATTTTTTTTTTTTTTGGGCCCCCACTAAAAAAAATTAATTACTAGATTATTAGTTCTTGGGGGGAAAAAAAAAAAGTTTATTAAAAAACGGCATTTTTTTCCTCCATGTTGGGGAAATGGACTCCTATAATTAATGGACAAAAATTTAAAAAGTTTTTTTAAAAGCTTATTGCCCCCATCCACGACGTCGCAGTTTTCCCCCACATCGTTATAGCTGATGCATCGGTCCATCCCCTTTGGGGCCCCGTCAATAAAAGGTATTAGTGTAACTATAATTGCCCCAGAGGGCGGTATTTCATACCTTCAGTCATTAAATAAAGACTGAGATGTACACTCACTTTTTTTGGGCTGAACGCCCCCGTGTCACCGGGTGAATGATAAATCTGCCTAGATCATTAATGTATTCCTAACTGCGCAGCTGGTTAACATCTATGTCTGAGCAGACTTACCGGGGGATTTGTAGTGTACCCTTAATTCACACCCGGAAACGCTTTTTTGAAAAAAAGAAAGTCGCTGATGAGTCACCGTCTTGTTGATGATACACTGCGATTGCCTCTCTACGTTTGTTTTTTAAAAAAACAAAAAAAAACGGCACACTTCTGAATATACCCGATTTTATGTTTAAATTTCCCCCACTAAAAGGGGGGGGGCAGGAAAAAAATAGGAGATCGAAGCCCCCGACAACCCCCTTTTTTGTTAGGTCAAATCACCCGCCGTAAGCCCCTTTCCCCCCCTTTGTTGGAGTTCTATCTGCCCCCTCCAGCCCCCCCTAGCCTCAGTCGAGCTCGGCCCCCTTTTGACCTAAGCTCAAATCACCACTTGCTAAACACTGCAACAATTTGTAAATAAAAATGCTTGTGTTCTCTAAATATTTCGATCACTGATGCACATGATTGGAAGGTCAAGTGTAGAAATGGAAACAGCAGTTTTCTTTAACTTTCCCCTATGGCAAAGAGTCATTTCTCTCAAATGTCTATCACTCATTAAAAAAATTTCCCTTTAAAAACCCCCCTGGCCGCCACTACGTGATTTCCCAAAAATCCGTTCATCTGTTATGCATTAAACTGTTGACCAGGAAGGGGGGCCCCTCGGGCCCCTTTTAAAAAGGGGGGCCCTTTTTGAAAGGGTAGAAAGGTAAAAAAAGGTTCCCCCCCTTTTTTTGGGGAAAAATTTTCTCCACACTCCATGTCAGTAAGCTCCCCAAGTTATTTTAAGAGGACCTATATTTTTTTTTAAACCCCTTTTTTCCTACATACCGGGTTTTTGGGTTTTTTTCCTGTAGACCAAAAACATAAGCCATGTAACTACAGGAATTAACGTCATTAGTTTTTTTTGCTGTTTTAGCCTTCCACAGCTGCACCCAGAAGTTTTTACGTGAAACGGGTTTTTCTAAAACCCCCGGGCAAAAGGGGGAAAAGTTAGCGTGAGAATAATTCCCCCCGAGGATCGTTGTGTCAGTATTTCATTCAATAACTGAATACTGACCCCCCTTTTTCTGGGTTGGGTTCAAAAGCCGGGAGTAACCGGGTGTTTGGGAATTTTTGTCCAGAACATATCTTAGCTCTCAAATGCACAAAAAAATTAACCCCAAAAAAAAGCCTAAGCAGCTTTCCCCCGGGATATGTATTGGACCCTTTTTTCACCCGGGGGTCCGCTGTCTTGATTGAAGCAGAAGGTCCTTTGAAGAATGTCGCACTGTCTTCCCTCCGTCGGGAAATTAACAACACTCGTGCAGTTACCCACTGTTTCTCGAGAATTGTCTTTTTTTTTACAGTAATGTCAACAGGAAGTTTAGTCCAATTCTCTGTAATCTTTCTAAAAAAATATGGAGATTGTGTTAGACGTCGAGGACGCACTGTTATAGGTTTGTTAAGGTCAATGCATGTGTAACACGCTCCTCGCACCGTTTCTTCATGTAATCTGGGCCTGTGGCACGCCTCGCCCCCCCCCCCTGGCGTCTCCAGCCATACAAAAGATATGCTGATTCCAGCAGTTTTTCCTTTCCCCCCCCCAAACTACAACAGAAAGCAAAAACAAGATGCTTTATCTTGTTGTCTGGGCATAGAGAATAGTTTGTTATCCTCAATTTGTAAAAAAAGGGGGGGAGGTTTTCCTTAATTTTTTTCCCTTTTTTGTTGTAAAATAATTACTCTTTGAACCCACACTAGTTTTTAAAACTGGTCTCTTGCAAGCCAGTGCTATGACACACGCCTGGGGGGGCAGTGGGTTTTTAAAATTTAAAAACGCCCCCGGAGGGCTGGGTCCCCCAAAAAGGGGGGGGAAAAGGGGTGAAGGGGCTGATACCCCCCATCCTGGGGAAAAAAATTTTTCCCACCTGGAAAAAGCCTTTCGGGTTAGTTTGGGGTCATTTGACACCTTTATTTCATAGTCCATTTTTTTTTTTTTTTTCCCTTTTTTTTTAAAGGTTTTTTCTTATTGTGTGTATATTCATCCATGAGATGGCCCTCACTTCTTTGATACGCCTATAAATTCTTTTCTTCTGCCTAAAAGATGTTTGAGCCTATTGTTCAACCATTTTGGATTATTTTTTTTTGATCTCATTACTCTAAACGAAATATTCTTTGAGATGATATAGTATAGTGTTAAGAAAACTGTGATATTGATAGTTCCTTTGACACCCCAGTCCAGAGACGACAGTTGTTCTTAAGCCCATTGTAATCTGCTAAGCGAAAATCTGTGACTGTCAATGAACAAGTACATACAGGAAGAGTACAAATAATAAAAGAAAACGTAAGAGTCCACACTGTTCACCACCTGCTTCACTGCTCAAGCGTGTTGTGACATGTTTTAATTGGTAAATGCAGTCACTTCCAATCGGAGTGTACAAAACCTAAGTCAAAACTATGTGACTGTAGCCGCTCCAGTAACCAGTAACGAGATGCCTATTGCTTGTACCACAGATCGACGGGTCATTCTTCAGAACAGAGCCATACTCTGAAGCATTTGGTATCTGCCATTTCTAGATCAGGAGATGCTGCTGATGGCATCTGCTGGTCCAAGGCAAAAAGGGATTAGTATGCGTGTTAGTAGAAGTAGATCCTACACTCAGGGAAAGATTCGCACCCATAGTACAAACAAGAGAGGTGTCACATTAACAGAGTCGCTGTATTCTGTTCATTTCTGCAATGCGTTCGACACTCAGCGACGACACCCTTGCCGACAGATCAGATGATTAGTGTCATGATGAGGGTGACAGAGCAGTACTACATCTACTAAGAAATCGAGCCTTGCCACCATGCATCAACCCTAACATCCATTATTCAGACGACATTGATAACTGTATCTCCATGTTTTGTACAACAACCGTAGAGGACCCTTAATTAAGTCCACTGTACGTAATGAGCCTGTCAAGCTCTTCTGACCAGCATGCAGCTATGTAACCAAGCCATCAGAATCTGAACCCGAGTGGTGTCTAGCCCTTTCAGGGTCGAGACCCCTCATCCTGAGCTCGTTCTGAGGGTTAAAATATTCGAAAAAAAAAAATTCTTACCAAAATCTTAAGAATATTTTTTAAGTGTTATAGAACAATTTTTTTTTTTTTGCATCAATACTTACGAGATAGAGAGGCGTGAATTTGACAGTAACTGAACTGAGATATAGAGGCGTGAACAGTAACTGAACCACTTACTGCAACATCACCGACTACCGCTCACTCGGTAATATTATATTTACTATTATTCTATTTTTTTTTTTTATTTTTTAACATTTTATTTTTCAAGTAACTGTTATGGCCTGTGAGATCAATATAAGAAATATTGTACCATACAGACATTTTACAGATGAAACATTTTCAACTACCTTAGTCACATACTATTGTCTTGAAATATATACATAGTATTTATAGGTCCTAGCAATGTTTTGGATATGCAGGGTATATAATAATAATAATAATAAGTTCAAGCATGGTGTAAGACTAGTGTCACACCACTGCTGATGGTGATATTTGATGAGCGTGCTCTGCTTTGGGTTTATTTGTTTTCACTGTTACACATAAACATGTATTTCGTCTAGCTCTGTCAATCTGTATGTCGGTCTAGCTCTGTCTCTGCTTATTTGTCTTTCTGTCTGTCTGTTTGTCTCTGTCTGTCTGCTTGTCTCTCTGTCTGTCTGTTTGTATCTCTGTCTGCTTGTCTCTCTGTCTGTCTGTTTGTCTCTCTGTCTGTCTGTTTGTCTCTCTATCTGTCTGCTTGTCTCTCTGTCTGTCTGCTTGTCTCTCTGTCTGTCTGTCTCTGTCTCAGAGACCACTGTGAACCAATAGGTATTACACACGACACATTTAGCCAGTCATGCTTACTGTGCATTATATCTAAAGCACAGTATAGCACTTTGCCTGGATTTTTTTCGATTATCCTAGGTAATTTACACTATGTATAATTGTATTTGTGTACCTGTGAGACAGAGAGAGACAAAGACAGACACAAACAGAGACAGACAGAGACAGACGGAGATAGAGAGAGATAGACAAAGACAAAGATAGACAGAGATAGACATAGACAGAGATAGACAGAAATAGACATAGACAGATAGACAGATATAGACAGAGACAGATATAGACAGAGACAGATATAGACAGAGACATATATAGACAGAGACAGATATAGACAGAGACAGATATAGACAGAGACAGATATAGACAGAGACAGATATAGACAGAGACAGATATATACAGAGACAGATATATACAGAGACAGATATAGACAGAGACAGATATAGACAGAGACAGATATAGACAGAGACAGATATAGACAGAGACAGATATAGACAGAGACAGATATAGACAGAGACAGATATAGCAGAGACAGATATAGACAGAGACAGATATAGACAGAGACAGATATAGACAGAGACAGATATAGACAGAGACAGATATAGACAGAGACAGATATAGACAGAGACAGATATAGACAGAGACAGATATAGACAGAGACAGATATAGACATAGACAGATATAGACATAGACAGATATAGACATTGACAGATATAGACATTGACAGATATAGACATAGACAGATATAGACATAGATATAGACATAGACAGATATAGATATAGACATAGACAGATATAGACATAGACAGATATAGACATAGACAGATATAGACATAGACAGATATAGACATAGACAGATATAGACAGAGACAGATATAGACAGAGACAGATATAGACAGAGACAGATATAGACAGAGACAGATATAGACAGAGACAGATATAGACAGAGACAGATATAGACAGAGACAGATATAGACATAGACAGAGACAGACATAGACAGAGACAGACATAGACAGAGACAGATATAGACAGAGACATATATAGACAGAGACAGATATAGACAGAGACAGATATAGACAGAGACAGATATAGACAGAGACAGATATAGACAGAGACAGATATAGACAGAGAGAGATATAGACAGAGACAGATATAGACAGAGACAGATATAGACAGAGACAGATATAGACAGAGACAGATATAGACAGAGACAGATATAGACAGAGACAGATATAGACAGAGACAGATATAGACAGAGACAGATATAGACAGAGATAGACAGAGACAGAGATAGACAGAGACAGAGATAGACAGACAGAGATAGACAGAGACAGAGATAGACAGAGACAGAGATAGACAGAGACAGAGATAGACAGAGACAGAGATAGACGAAGACAGAGATAGACGAAGACAGAGATAGACGAAGACAGAGATAGACGAAGACAGAGATAGACGAAGACAGAGATAGACGAAGACAGAGATAGACGAAGACAGAGATAGACGAAGACAGAGATAGACGAAGACAGAGATAGACGAAGACAGAGATAGACGAAGACAGAGATAGACGAAGACAGAGATAGACGAAGACAGAGATAGACGAAGACAGAGATAGACGAAGACAGAGATAGACGAAGACAGAGATAGACGAAGACAGAGATAGACGAAGACAGAGATAGACGAAGACAGAGATAGACGAAGACAGAGATAGACGAAGACAGAGATAGACGAAGACAGAGATAGACGAAGACAGAGATAGACGAAGACAGAGATAGACGAAGACAGAGCTAGACGAAGACAGAGATAGACGAAGACAGAGATAGACGAAGACAGAGATAGACGAAGACAGAGATAGACGAAGACAGAGATAGACGAAGACAGAGATAGACGAAGACAGAGATAGACGAAGACAGAGATAGACAGAGATAGACAGAGATAGACAGAGATACAGAGATAGACAGAGATACAGAGATAGACAGAGATACAGAGATAGACAGAGATACAGAGATAGACAGAGAGACAGAGATAGACAGAGAGACAGAGATAGACAGAGATACAGAGATAGACAGAGATACAGAGATAGACAGAGATACAGAGATAGACAGAGGTACAGAGATAGACAGAGGTACAGAGATAGACAGAGGTACAGAGATAGACAGAGGTACAGAGATAGACAGAGGTACAGAGATAGACAGAGGTACAGAGATAGACAGAGGTACAGAGATAGACAGAGGTACAGAGATAGACAGAGGTACAGAGATAGACAGAGGTACAGAGATAGACAGAGGTACAGAGATATTGAGATAGACAGAGATATAGAGATAGACAGAGATATAGAGATAGACAGAGATATAGAGATAGACAGAGATATAGAGATAGACAGAGATATAGAGATAGACAGAGATATAGAGATAGACAGAGATATAGAGATAGACAGAGATATAGAGATAGACAGAGATATAGAGATAGACAGAGATATAGAGATAGACAGAGATACAGAGATTAGCAGAAATAGACAGAGACAAAGACAGATATAGATACAGACAAACGGACATAGAGACAACTAATGTCAATCAGCCAGCCGGCCAGCCGCTGGCCAGCCATGTTACTTACACAAACCCATGATGTCTTCCCCACCACAGACGCTCCCTTTCCCACTACCCACACTGTCTTCCCCACCACCCACACTGCATTCCCCACCACCCACGTGCAAATAAGTCACTTTGTCTCACTATTTTGGCTTAAGGTTGATAATAGTGTGAGTTTTCATCACTATTTCTGGTATCCATGTCATTACTTTCTGTCACAAACTCCTCAAAACCATTAGATTCATCTTCACTGACACATCAATCTGTGTTAGAACTATCATTGAGAAGGGAGAGTCCCAATTCGCCGGAGAGTGAGGTATTCCTTACCACTTGGCTTGGTGACCAAAGAGCAGAGAATTACCACTCCCACAATGCAATACGGGTGCCCCGATTTTTTTATACTGTGCACACTGACCCCGCAGACCCATTCTTCACATGTAGGCCTACCAGCTTTCTCTCGCTCGATTTGAAGGTGCTAGAATTTTGGCGTATAAATACGGCACCGACCCTGGCTCTCAATCCGTAATGTACGGCACTGACCCTGGCCTCAAGCCGTAATGTACGGCACCGACCCTGAAAGGGCTAGGGTAGTTACCTGATGGTACAGGGAAAAACAACAATACATTTTGAAGTTATAAAAACTCTCTTCTTTTTCACTCTCTCCCACTCTCTTCACCTTTTTACTCTCCATATACTATGCTCTTCTATTAACACTTTGTTTTGTAAAAACCTCTCATAAGCTACCTTTTTCTTTTATCACACCCTTTACTTCTTCATTCCACCACTCACTCCTCTTTCCTCCTGCACCCACCCTCCTATAGCCACAAACTTTTGCCCCACATTCAAATACTGCATTTTAAAACTATCCCAACTCTCTTCAACCTCCACACAACTCATACTTGCACTAGCCCACCTTTCTGCCAATAATTGTTTATATTCACCCTAACTTCCTCCTCCATTTTCTTTTTGTCGCATCTACCTTTTACTCTAACTGTAGGTACAACTAAATAATGATCCGATATATCCATTGTCCCTTTATTAACATGTACATTCTGAAGCCTACCCATCAACCTTTTATCCATCAACACATAATCTAACAAACTACTTTCATTACATGTTATATCATACCTTGTATACTTATTTATCCTCTTATTAATAAAATATGTATTACTTATTACCAAACCCTTTCTACAAATAGCTCAATTAACGGTTCCCCATTTACATTAACCCTGGCACCCCAAATTTACCTACTACTCCTCCCAACATTTTTACCCACTTTAGCATTAAGATCTCAACCACAATTACTCTCCACTTGGTTCAAAACTCCCCACACACTCACTCAACATTTCCCAAAACTCTCTCTCTCTCCTCTACACTTCTCTCTTCTCCAGGTGCATAAACACTACTATAACCCACTTTTCACATCCGACTTTTATTTTACTCCACATAATCCTTGAATTTATACATTTATATTCCCTCTTTACATGACATAACTGATTATTCAACATTATTGCAACTCCTTCTTTAGCTCTAACTCTATTTGAAACACCTGGCCTAATCCCATTTAGTTCTCCCCACTGAAACTCTCCTACCCCTTCAGCTTTGTCTCACTTAAAGCCAGGACATCCAGCTTCTTTTCATTAATAACATCTACAATCATCTCTTTCTTATTCACACAACATCCACGCACATTCAAACATCCCACTTTGACGGTTTTCTTCTTTTTCTTTTTAGTAAATATATACAGGAAAAGGGTTACTAGCCCATTGTTCCCGGCATTTTAGTTGACTTTTACAACACGCATGGCTTACGGAGGAAAGATTCTTATTCCACTTCCCCATGGATATGAAAGGAAAAGCAATAAGAGCAATAACTATTAAGATAAAATCAAAGAAAACTCAGATGAGTGTGTATACATAAACGTGTACATGTATGTGTAGCGTGACCTAAGTGTAAGTAGAAGTAACAAGACGTACCTGAAATCTTGCATGTTTATGAGACAAAAAAACACCAGCAATCCTACCATCATGTAAAACAAACACAGGCTTTCGTTTTACACTCACTTGGCAGGAGGGTAGTAGCTCCCTGGGTGGTTTCTGTCTACCAACCTCCTACCTGATATGTGTGTGTGTATATATATATATATATATATATATATATATATATATATATATATATATATATATATATATATATATATATATATATATATATATATATATATATATAATGTGTGTGTGTGTGTGGGCTAGTAACCCCTTCTCCTGTACACATTTACTAAAAAAGAGAAGACAAACTTTATAAAACTGGGATGTTTGAATGTGCGTTGATGTAGTGGGATGATAAGAAAGAGATGATTGCTGATGTTATGAATGAAAAGAAGTTGGTGTCCTGGCCCTAAGCGAAACAAAGCTGAAGGGGTAGGCGAGTTTCAGTGGGGAGAAATAAATGGGAATAAGTCAGGAGTATCTGAGAGAGTTAGAGCTAAGGAAGGGGAAGCAATAATGTTGAAGATCAGATATGGAAGGAGAAGGAGAATATAAATGTGTAAATTCAAGGATTATGTGGATTAAAATAAGGGTCGGATGCGAAAAGTGGGTCATAATAAGCGTGTATGCACCTGGAAGAAAGGGGTAGAGAGAGAGAGAGATTTTGGGAGATGTTAAGCGAATGTATAGGAACTTTTGAACCAAATGAGAGAGTAATTGTGGTAGGGGACCTAAATGCTAAAGTGGGAGAAACATGCAGAGAGGGTGTAGTAGGTAAGTTTGGGGTGCCAGGTGTAAATGATAATGGGAGCCCTTTGATTGAACTTTGTATAGAAAGGGGTTTAGTTATAGGTAATACATATTTTAAGAAAAAGAGGATAAATAAGTATACAAATATGATGTAGGGCGTAATGACAGTAGTTTGTTGGACTAGTATTGGTAGATAAAAGACTGTTGAGTAGACTTCAGGATGTACATGTTTATAGAGGGGCCACAGATATATCAGATCACTTTTTAGTTATAGCTACAGTGGGAGTAAAAGGTAGGTGGGATACAAGGAAAATAGAAGCAGTAAGTAAGAGAGAGGTGAAGGTTTATAAACTAAAAGAGGAGGCAGTTAGGGTAAGATATAAACAACTATTGGAGGATAGATGGGCTAGTGAGAGTGTAGGCAATGGGGTCGAAGATGTATGGGGTAGATTTGAAATTGTAGTGTTAGTGTTCAGCAGAAGTTTGTGGTTACAGGCGAGTGGGTGCGGGAGGGAAGAAGAGCGATTGGTGGAATGATGATATAAAGAGAGTAGTAAGGGAGAATAAGTTAGCATATGAGAGGTTTTTACAAAGTAGAAGTGATGCAAGGAGGGAAGGGTATATGGAGAGAAAAATAGAGGTTAAAAGAGTGGTGAAGCTATGTAAAAAGAGATCAAATGAGAGAGTGGGTGAGATGTTATCAACAAATTTTCTTGAAAATAAGAAAACGTTTTGGAGTGAGATTAATAAGTTGAGGAAGCCTAGGGAACAAATGGATTTGACAGCTAAAAATAGGAGAGGAGAGTTATTAAATGGAGAGTTAGAGGTATCGGGAAGATGGAGGGAATATTTTGAGGAGTTGTTAAATGTTGATGAAGACAGGGAAACTGTGATTTCGTGTATAGGGCAAGGAGGAATACCATCTTGTAGGAGTGTGGAAGAGCCAGTTGTGAGTATGGGAGAAGTTCGTGAGGCAGTGGGTAGAATGAAAAAGGGTAAGGCAGCTGGGATTGATGGGATAAAGATAGAAATGTTAAAAGCAGGTGGGGATATAGTTTTGGAGTGGTTGGTGCTATTATTTAATAAATGTATGGAAGAGGGTAAGGTACCTAGAGATTGGCAGAGAGCGTGTATTGTTCCTTTGTATAAAGGCAAAGGGGACAAAAGAGAGTGCAAAAATTATAGGGGAATAAGTCTGTTGAGTTTATCTGGTAAAGTGTATGGTAGAGTTATTATTGAAAGAATTAAGAGTAAGACAGAAAGCAGGATAGCAGATGAACAAGGGGCTTTAGGAAAGGTAGGGGTGTGAGACCAAGTGTTTACAGTGAAACATATAGTGAACAGTATTTGGATAAGGGTAAAGATGTTTTTGTGGCATTTATGGATTTGGAAAAGGCGTATGATAGGGTGATAGGGGGCAATGTGGCAGATGTTGCAGGTGTATGGAATAGGAGGAAGGTTACTGAAAGCAGTGAAGAGTTTTTATGAGGATAGTGAGGCTCAGGTTAGAGTGTGTAGGAGGGAGGGGACTATTTCCCAGTAAAAGTGGGCCTTAGACAAGGATGTGTGATGTCACCGTGGTTGTTCAATATATTTATAGATGGGGTTGTAAGAGAAGTGAATGCGAGGGTCTTGGCAAGAGGTGTTGGGCTAAAAGATAAAGAACAAATACAAAGTGGGAGTTGTCACAGTTGCTTTTGCTGATGACACTGTGCTTTTGGGAGATTCTGAAGAGAAGTTGCAGAGGTTGGTGGATGAATTTGGTAGGGTGTGTAAAAAAGAAAATTGAAAGTGAATATAGGAAAGAGTAAGGTGATGAGGATAACAAAAAGAATAGGTGACGAAAGATTGGATATCAGATTGGAGGGAGAGAGTATGGAGGAGGTGAATGTATTCAGATATTTGGGAGTGGACATGTCGCGGATGGGTCTATGAAGGATGAGGTGAATCATAGAATTGATGAGGGGAAAAGGGTGAGTGGAGCACTTCGGAGTCTGTGGAGACAAAGTACCTTGTCCATGGAAGTAAAGAGGGGAATGTATGAGAGTATAGTTATACCAACGCTCTTATATGGGTGTGAAGCATGGGTGATGAATGTTGCAACGAGGAGAAGGCTGGAGGCAGTGGAATGTCATGTCTGAGGTCAATGTGTGGTGTGAATATAATGCAGAGAATTCGGAGTTTGGAAATTAGGAGGAGGTGCGGGATTACCAAAACGATTGTCCAGAGAGCTGAGGAGGGGTTGTTGAGGTGGTTTGGACATGTAGAGAGAATGGAACGAGACAAGTGACTTCGAGAGTGTATAAATCTGTAGTGGAGGGAAGGCGGGGTAGGGGTCGGCCTAGGAAAGGTGGAGGGAGGGGTAAAGGAAGTTTTGTGTGCGAGGGCTTGGACTTCCAGCAAGCATGTGTGAGCGTGTTTGATAGGAGTGAATGGAGCATATGGTTTTTAATACTTGACGTGCTGTTGGAGTGTGAGCAAAGTAACATTTATGAAGGGATTCAGGAAACCGGCAGGCCGGACTTGAGTTCTGGAGATGGGAAGTACAGTGCCTGCACTCTGAAGGAGGGTGTTAAATGTTGCAGTTTTATAACTGTAGTGTAAAGCACCCTCTGGCAAGACAGTGATGAAGTGAATGATGATGAAAGTTTTTCTTTTCGGGCCACCCTGCCTTGGTGGGAATCGGCCGATGTGTTAATAATAATAATAATATATATATATATATATATATATATATATATATATATATATATATATATATATATATATATATATATATATATATATAATATATCATCCATGAACATCTTTATATTGTATTTGTTAATATCCTACACTTTCTGCAACTTTGCAAGCTCCTGATGTATTGATTGCAACGCTGAAAGTCCTAGAGCTATCATTCTACTACTGTGGTTGTTTTGCATCCTGTATTCGATATTTATTTATATATATATTATATATATATATATATATATATATATATATATATATATATATATATATATATATATATATATATATATATATATATTTTTTTTAAATATAGGATGGGGTCCACCTCTAGTGCAAATTGTGGGACCCATAGCCTCGGAGAAGTGGATAAAAAGGCTTCAGGAAGAATATTTGGATTTCTTCTGAAGCCATTTGAATATTCCACTTCTCCTACCACCCCATCCTATATACACACATACATGCATATAAATGCTTTATTAATAGACAGAATACATTTATAGAAAACACAAACATGAATACAATGGTACAATATGTCAAAGATTATGAATCTCCTCCAGTTCCTCCGAAGCCGGACGCGAGCCAAGTATGCAGCATGCGTTTCCCTCTGGATGGCCACGCTGAGAGCTGGAACATGAACGTGGCTGCCCTTGGGTCCCTGGTGGTGTCGATGAGTCTGGAACCCAGTTCTTTAAGGAAACGTGTTGCATTTTTCCCCACGCTCCCAAGGTCTCTGATCCCACTGGGACAAATTTATACTGTTGGCTTATGTCCCTGTACTTGCCGATCTTGTACTCCTCTCTGTGGTCAGCAGCTCCTCCCTGTCGCCCAACACTGTGATGGATGTAGGTGTCAGCCAGTGTCGACACACAGGTATAATCCCATGCTAAGAGCTTGCCATTCTTCCAAGGATAGATGGTGATCCCGTCGGGGCGGTTTGCTGGGTTGTGGGCGTTGTTGGCTGCTAGTGATCGAGGCTCTCTCTCGGCTGGGCATCCAGCTGTAGCAAGGGTTCTCTTTATGATGTCGTTGACCTCATTGTGTCTTGCATGCCAACCCTTGGTTTTAGAACAGTTAAGACCATGTAGACCATATTGGTCGGCTTGCGCATCGCTGCAAATACACGTATATTCCGTGTGAATAGGGGCAGCAAGGCGCAGAGCCACTGCAATACGAAGGGTCTTAGGGTCCAGGCGTGTTCCCATGGCCGAAATGGGAACTGTTTGGAGGAAGTCCCCAGAGTGAGGTGCACTCACAACTAGGAGACGGGCAGTCTCCTGTCTGATGTTACGGCCCTGAGCATATTGGCAAGTATCTTTTCAGCGATGGGGCCGTCCCAGCTTGACTGTTTGTAGGCCAGTTCTTCACTAGGTTTTGGTGTTGGAGCAGCAAGAGTCTCCCATTCAGTGATGGCAATTGTGTAGCTAGGGTCCTGTATTCCTGCTGAATCACTGAGGTTGTCTGGAAGAATTTGTTTTATTAGCTCATTTGATGCTATGGAAGAGGATAAGAAGGCTGGTAGGGCAATCTGGGAGGATTTGCGTACTCCCAGCCCCCCAAGTCTGACTGGAAGTGAGGCTTGCAACCACTGTCCATCATCGAGGGAAAGATTCAATACACTCTCTAGCATGGTCTTGAGGAGAGAGTCATATTCCTCGAGTTTCGGGCTGTTGAAGGCTGGGGAGCATCTCAGGAAGTATGTAAGTTTTGGGATTGACAGGCACCTGGTGAGTAAGTAGAAGGCATCATGTGTATCGATGTCTTTCATCCTACCTTTCATCGTCCTGAGGTCGGAGATTTTTTTTTCCAGGACCAGATCGATGGCATTGGGCCCAAGAGGAGCACCAAGGAGAGTGCTGTTGGCTGGATCGATGGCTCGTGCCCCTGGTAAAACAGCCCTAATGTCCTGGATCATCTGTGGATTGGTGGAAACTATCTCACATTTCGTGGGGTTTAAAGATAGGCCCAGGCTACCTACCATATCTTTAATTTTCCTGATGTCTCCTAGGAGAGATTGTGCAGTGCCAGCTAGGGTGCCATCATCCAAGAACCAGATATTGAGCTCACTGGACAATGCTTCTGTGACATCCTTGATGGCTAGACAGAATAGAAAGGGAGCAAGAGGGTCCCCTGTTGCACACCCTCACACGAGTCAATTTCATGGTCCCCAAACAAAAGTTTAGAAGCCACACTGTAACACGATTCTATGAAAGGATAGAGGGAAGGAAAGTGCCTTTGAAACTGCTTGGAGAGCAGCATCCCTTCTGACTGAGTTAAAAGCATTGGCAAAGTCCAATTTGATTAAAGCTTTTTCATTAGACATGTTGTTGATGTATACTCGGCTGCATGGGCAGCTGCTTCACAGCCTTGTTGAACACCAAAACCGAGCTGAGTTGGTTTCAACATTGAGGCAGCATCTTGACTCACCCTTCGTACTGCAGCCTTGGCAACTAGGCGCCGAAGGGTGTTGCCCACTGCAATGGGCCTGATTCCTCCATCCTTTTTCCGGAGGGCACACAGTGAGGCACCAAAGAAAAGGGGTCTAATGGCCTGTGGGACACTACCAGCCAGGCACACATTGGAAAATTTGGTGAGTTCAGACAACAATCTCTCAGAGACCTCACCAAGACCTGGGTTGAGCATTTGTTTTAAGTGTTGTGGCCTTAAGCCAGTGAAACCTCCTGCTGAGCCCTGTGGGAAAGACATAGCAGCTTTATACACATCGGCGTCCCGTAAGGTTAAATGTTCTTCCCCTGCTGGAATGTCAAGGGGGCCAATGTTGATACTGGGAGCCCTGGGTGGATGTTTGTCCTTCAGGGCTTGTGCTGTAATGATATCCTTAGGAGCGATGGTATCCTCACTGGTTATAAGCCTCAGTGCTCCGATAGTATTACCCTCTTCTATTTTTCTGCTAATGTGGGCCCTGATTTTTGAGGCGTCAGGTGTCCTGTTGTTGACATTTGCCCTGGAGGGGATACGGACAAGGTTGTCATCTCTAGGGAATGCATTTATTGCCTTGATAACAGATGTAGCTAGTGACTTGTCCCTCCTTGGTGGGACAGCCAAACAGGCATTACCAAAAAGCAGTAGGTTGTGCCAGGATCCATTGTTTGCAGGAGCATCGTTGACTTTCTTCAAGAGGTCAGCGAATTTGCTGGCAGCTTGATGGCGAGCTGCTTTGGGGATGTGTGTCAGCGTCCTGGTGGATGTTAATTTGATTGCAGCTTTTAGGTCCTCTGTAGAGGTGAAGTCAGGGTGGCTGTCAGCTCTGTCTGCTGGGAGGGTCTGTTGGCTGTTCCCATTTGGAGCCCTCCTGGAGCCTAGACATCCATTGTGTGCACGGATGTTGCCAGTAGAGGGATTGAGTGCACATTCCCTATGGCACACCTGGCAGATGCCTCGTGGACGGGTTCCAATGCGTTGGCTCTGTCGTGGAGATTCCTGGGAACCCAGCACTTCTTGTGACATGGTGTGGGTGGGAGGGCGCCAGCTGTGGGGTAACGGGTGAAGGACAGCATGGATGCATGGGGGATGAGGGTGGGATAGTGAGCGGGAGTGTGAGTAATTCGTGAGGCACTAAGCGGCAACACTCTTGGTCAGGAAGTCAGTAGGCCTAGACCAGGAATGGGGGGTGAGGGGAGTGGCCCTATATGTTCACTTAAGATGCACATTGCTAACTTTTGCTAATTGATATACTTAGAAACAAGCTCGCCATTTGGCACACTGATCGCCGTGTTCTCACTGTTAACCAAGGTGGTGTTCTGTTCATCATTTAAAGACGAGTACTGGGCGGCCACTCTCCCCCCAACCCCGGCCAAACAGAGGGTAAACAAACCTCCCCCACACCTCCACTGGAGGGATCCCCTCAACACCACATCCTCTAACTACTCATCTCCCAACATGCACACTGCACTTTCACTGATATAGAAGCAACGGCCTGATGCAGAAGATTGTCACGACTCTGTAATCTCCAGTGGATACTCACGATGACGTCTGCTTAAACTGGCCCTTCCCACACATGTAGATTCCTCGTTTACGCACAAAATATATGGAGCACCACAAACTGGCTCCCTCCCTCCACGCCAGTAGGCGTATATATATGTATATATATATATATATATATATACATAGGCGTATATATGTATATATATATATATATATATATATATATATATATATATATATATATATGAATATGAGAATTTGATGAGGCAACACTTTGCCGCCTCGTTTCTAAAGCTGCTGTCAGAAGTATTCGCGCAGAGGCAACCATCATGCTTCAACCAAACCAGCTTTGGCTTTGTGTCTCTCAAGGAAGTGAAGCAGCAGTTCATGCAACAAGGGCGTATATCGACAACCTGCCTGAGGACAATGCAGTGGTTAAATTAGAGTCCCTCTAGATGATATTACACAGGTGATAACATAGGGACAGGAAATGGGTCTCATCCTGAATCCATCCAAATGTGAAATCATCTCAATCAACATGTGATGGATGCAGTGATATCAAAATTACCAGGATCAACAGTCATTGCCCCTACAAATAGTATCTTGCTTGGAGCACCTCTGGGAAGCGATGCCATTGACACAATTCTCAGGAAGAAACTGGAAGAATTGAGGAGAATGGAACAACGAATAGGCAATCTTGACACCCATGATGCCTTGTACCTTCTCACAAAATGCTTGAGTCTGCCCAGGTTGACATATTTCCTAAGATGTGCTCCTTCATATGATACTGCACGAATATGACAGTATCCTGAGGCAGATCTTTACTAAAGTACTTAACCTTACTCTAGAAGATGGGCAGTGGGACCAAGCTACACTCTCAGTCAGACTAGGAGGCATAGGTGTTCGCAAGTCATCTCAGATTGCTCTACCTGCTTTCCTGTCTTCATGCATTGCATCCAGAGAACTTGTAGCAGCAATTCTCCTTGAACATCTTAGGGACACGATTGGAATCCATGACCAAAAGTTCGTTGATGGAGCCAGGATCTGGGATAATCTAACAGGCTCTGAAACCATGCCTGCTCCCCCAACAACTACAAACAGTTGCACTGGGATGGTCCGATAGTAGAGAATATAGCCTCAGCTATATATATAGCCCACCTCCTTGCAGTGAGAGCTCCTCATGCAGGGGACTTTCTTTTGGCTGTTCCCAACTCCAGCCTTGGCACACGCCTCGACCCACAGACCATCCGCATTGGTGTTGCCCTTCGACTTGCCGCCCCTATTCTCGCCGAACACAGGTGCAGTTGTGGCAGTGAAGCAGCAGACCGATTAGGGTACCATGGTCTTGTGTGTCGTAAATCCGAGGGAAAGATTGCAAGACATGAAGAGGTTAATAACATTATTAAGAGGAGCATCACAACAGTTGGATGCCCAGCAGTAAGGGAGCCACCCCAACTATGCAGATCTGATGGCAGCCAAAAGCGTCCAGATGGTATCACCCTTCAAGCCTGAACAGACGGCAAGCAGGTGGTGTGGGACTACAAATGTGCATCTACCTTGGCTGATACCTATCTCCAATATACCAGGGAGGAAGGATGGGCAGCTGCCACCTTCAGGGAGTCCCAAAAGTCGAGAAAATATGGAGAACTTGCCCATCATTATATGTTTGTTCCCATAGGCTCAGAGACCCTTGGCTCATGGGGAAAGAGTGCATCTAAGTTCCTCAAGGAGCTGGGCAAAAGACTCAACAGGGTAACTAGGGATCCCAGGGCAGCTAGTTTTCTGTTCCAGCGACTCAGCGCTCTGTTCAGAGGGGTAATGCATGCTGTATTCTGGGCATGCGCCCCCGCTCTGAGGAGCTGGATGAGATTTTCGCATTATAATCAGTGACAAACATGTAACAGTATGTACTAGACATGTATCTCTCACACCTCGTGTACTGTATGTGCCATCTTTATATCAACAATGAGTCTCTTAAATCTTTTGTACCATATTATGTAATAAAATATACCTATTGGTTAAAAAAAAAAAGACAGTGTGGTAGGGGAAGTGGAATATTCAAATGGCTTCAGGAAGAAATCCAAATATTCTTCATTGAAGCCTTTTTATCCACTTCTCCGAGGCTATGGGTCCCACAATTTGCACCAGAGGTGGATCCCATCCTATATATATATATATATATATATATATATATATATATATATATATATATATATATATATATATATATATATATATATATATATATACATGTATATATATATAGTGTGTGTGTGTGTATGTATGGATGTGGAAATATGAGATTGAATAAATTTCATGTTAATTGCCCATAAAATAAAATGTGATAAATGGTTTTGAAAACCGACAAGTTGAAGATTGAGATATACTTATGGTACATATGGGAATCTTTGTTAAGGAACCGTTTCGCAACACATTGGCTTCATCAGTCCAATACAAGGCAGAAAGGGTAAGTGGAGGGGGTGTTTCATGTAATCAGTCCTCAGCCTGGAATCGATGTGTTCAGTACATCAGTCTTGTAGAAAGAACAGCATATGATCGGAGAATTGGCTTATATACTATAGTCAGGTGAGTGGAAGCAGGTGAGGCGACACGTTTCCTTAATAAAGATTCCCATGTGTTGCAATCTTTAAAAAAATATGAAAGTATCTGAAAAAGAATCTTATATTTAGGAAATTTGTTGTAGATGACAAAGATTTATAAAGAGTTAATTGATTCTGTGGACACAATTGAAGAACAGTGACTCCTTCTTTTTGTATCAGAGTCTGTAAGATTGCACCATAAATAATGAATTTGTAGGTAATTAGAGCTAAATAGCCTATTTCCCAAACGAAAATTTGTTATCTGGTGGAATTCATAATTTATGGTAATTTAGAAAAAAATTGTAGAAGCAAAATTTTTGTTTTTTTTGTTTTTTGAAAAGAAAACAAAATTGGATTTTTTAAGAATTATATTTTTTATCACTTGTTTAGTCGCTTTTTAAATGTTTTACAGTTATCCTTAATTCTGTAAATATTTTACACATTGCTTCTGTTAATCTTTTACACATGCTTGATTGGTGGTGCACTGGTGACATGTAAAATAAAGGACATCGTGCAGTGTATCAGCTCATAACCTGTTCAACTAATTCATTTTACACTATTTTCTATTCTGAGTGGACATAATCAAGGCTCTTTCATTTTCTACTGGCAAAATATAAAGATTATATTCACTTCTGCTGGTGTCTTACATCTTACAACACCTTGATGATGGTGAAGTACTCACTGGTCCAAGGAATTGTAACTACCGTTCCTCATGTGTTGTATGATTCCTACGGGTTTATAATAATAATATATATAAATAACAATCATAATGCTAATGATGATGTTCTTACAGGACCCAGTTGGTGGTGATGGTTGGGAGGGAGTGAGAGATGGGTCCCAGGAGCCTCCACTCTGCTCCCAGGTCAATGGCCAGTCAATGTTTGCCGGACGACCATTTTACGAGGGAGAGGAAGACTGTCTTTACCTCAGCATCTTCACCCGCAAGGTTCAACCAATATATTATTTTCCTTTTCCAGTTTAAACTCATTCAACGTTGATATATTGGAAAAAAGTTATTTGGATATAATGTTTAAGTGACATGACTTGTCGACAAGTATAGTAGAATGACACTGTTCTGAGGAAACAATTGTTTATTTATCGCTTCCTTAATAACAAACAGAGCTTCTTGAAATCTAATGATATGATTAAGCTGCGTTCATAGCGAAGCTTAGCTTATATACCAGTTTTTGTGATGAATGACGTCATATAGACAGTATTGACGTCATGTAGAGAGACAGGTAGTATACAGGTATTTCCTTACTGTCTTGTGAAACTGAGTAACTTTAGCAAACATAATAACTTCATTAAACTTGTACTGTAACTGTCTCACAATTTCTGTATGGATATTCAGTCCATAAAGTAATAACAGTGTCAGTATTTTCATCTCTTCTAAGTCCTGTCTTTCATTTAAAACTTAAACAATATCGCCTTCATAAAAAAAACTTTAAAAATATGTATGACTGCCAAAGCAGCTACAATAATAAATAATAAATGTGCAAAATTATTTTCTACCACATAATTTCAATTTTCATCATTGTACATCAAAGATTAGTTTAGTTAATGATTGATAAAAATAATTAAGCTACTCTCTACCACGTCATAATATGATTTATCTAAACTGCTCGTCATTAGTTAAAAATTCTTTATTTCCTGAATTTGGAATTGAATTCTCATTATACACTCAGTGGCCCCTTTATTAGGTACACCCTTCTTCTACTGGGTAGAGTCCCTCTTCGCCCCTAGAACAACCTGAATTCTTCGTGGCATGGATTCAACAAGGTGCTGGAAACAATCCTTAGAGTTTCTTGTTCATGTTGACTTTACAGCATCACGCAAGTGTTGCAGATTTGTCGGCTACACATTCATACTAGGAATTTCCTGTTCGTCCACATCGTAAAGGTTTACGTCAATTTCTGACTCATACATCTGCATGTCGCGACAGAAATCGCATTTCGTCAGACAACACGATGTTATTCCAACCTTCAATGTCAAGTTTTATTGAGCCAGTGCAAACTATATTCTCATTTTCTTGTTCTCAGCTGAAAGGAGAGGGACCCGGTGTCGTCTCTTGTAGCTGGTGCCCATCCACCACAGGGATCAACATGTCCTTTCAGTGATACTTCTCGGAATACCAATGTTGTAATGCGTGGTTATTTGAGTTACTGTCACCTTTCTGTCATCGGGAATCAGTCTGGCCATTCTCCTCTGACGTTTCTTATTAATAAGGCAATTTCGCCCATAGAACTGCCGCTTAGAATATGTTTCGTATTATTCACACCATTTGTAAGCTCTAGAGACTGTGGTATGTGAAAATCCCAGGAGATAATCATACGCCACCTGGCCACACCACCTGGCCACACCATCTGACACCAACAATCATTCCACGGTCAAAGTCATTTATTTATATCACATTTCATACCCATTCTGAAGTTTGGTCTGAACAACTTACCTTTTGCTTACTATTATGCAGTGAGGTACTACAACGTCACTGGCTGCTTAGATATTTGCATTACGAGCAGGTGCACTTAATATAGTGACTACTGAGAGTAAATATACAATGTGAATTAAAAACATCTCGGTGAATGCACTTCCATAAGCTTGATGCTCGCAAAGAGAGTCATAGGTTTGTAACTAAAGACTCGTAATGAAAAACTATTATACACAAAGTAGAAACATCGTTCTGCATTGGTAATTATTGCAGTAATTCATAATAATAATATTAACAATAATAATAATAAAAATAAAAATAATAATAATAATAGTCTTCATTACAGCCTGGTGAGCCTAAAGCCCAACTTCCAGTCATAGTCTTTATTCCTGGAGGCGGCTTCTTTTTTGGGGGAATAAGAAGATTTACACCATATGTCTTCATGAATGAAGATATAATATTTATTCTTATCCAGTACCGTCTTGGCATTCTTGGTAGGTGTACATTTTTATTTAATTATCTTCTAGTGCTTATTTGTACTAAACCCATGTTCAGTGACAACCTAATTGGTAAGGTACCAAACAGCGACGGAGGAGCAAGTCTTCACCCACAAAAGTTTGATGTTTCATACTTTCTTATCCACATTGACAAGTCAAAGTAATATATTGTATACAAATATTTTTATGTAGAACTTTACCTCTGTGATTCTGAAGTATTAAATGTTTATCCTCTTGTATGTCCCTATGGAATACATTAAAAATAATTGAAGCCACCCTTCCTTTCCTTCAATCAAACATGATTATCTCGCATTCTCTAACACCTGCATGACCAGTACGGGTTTATTAATAAAATAATAATAGTATTGATAATAATAATAATAATAATAATAATAATAATAATAATAATAATAATAATAATAATAATAATAATAGCACGTTTGATGAATGCACAAAATATATATAACTTTTGTCTCTACTTCTCACTACATTTGAGAGTCGTTCAGATCTTTGCGTTGCACATTTTCACAAAGCTACACCGCTGCCAGTCATGTTGTTCATTGTTTTATCTTGATTTGTAATGATCATATGTAGTTTTAAAGGTTCAAGTATCCCACCCTTTAATAATCTAATCTAAACTAGACTAGATTATCATAAGTTAAAATATATCTGTGAAGAAAAAACGATAAGAAACTCGGGATGGGTTATAAGTTGATGAATTGACGTGTGAGAACCTATTTTATTGTATGTTATTGTAATTTTCTTCAGTAATCCCTTTGTTTTTTCCTATCTAGCTGTAAAGGAACAACGTAATGAAATTCATGACTGCTACTATTAACATGCCTAATTAACTACCATTGTTTTTGTCTTTGAATTTCCCAGAGATTTTACGGAACAATAGAATGTTTCAACAAATAGACCTCCTTAATACAAATATTTTTATCTCCGTTTTCAGGTTTTTTGTCAACAGAAGACACAGTGATTCCTGGTAATTTTGGACTAAAAGACCAGACAATGGCTCTTCAGTGGATACAAAAAAACATTGACAATTTCGGAGGAGACGCTAGCAGAGTCACTATATATGGAGTGAGCTCTGGCGGAGTCTCAGTACATTTCCACATTTTGTCTCCACACTCTGAAGGTGAGCAGTCAATACTAAACAAATGTTATTACGTTTGAATGTTATAAGCGACTCTGTAGCTTCATCCTAAGGCTGAATGTTTGAACACCAAATTTCTTTTATCACTAGAAGTTTTAATTTTAAAACTTAGTTTTCGTGAATTAAAAAATCAATAACTATATTTTGAGGGTTTGATTGTGAAAATTGGGAAGGAAACATTTTCAAGTGTTTTGAATTTTTCATGTTTATTAGAGCATAAATTTACTGTGAATTAAATACATGTTTGGGAATAAAGTATCCCTGTCTGCTGGTGTAGAATAGAGGTTGCATCCAGACTGATCCTCGTGTAGTCGATTGACTTTGAACTTATAAAATGCAATCAGCCTTCACTCTTAATAATAATATAACTGATAGCTGGTTATAAATTTTTCTTTTCTAACTGTAAAGTGTGTAATGGATATATGCACAGTAATAAGTATAATACATAAGCAATACATATAAGTATGAATTAAAGGTCTTCTCTCAGTAAACAGAAAGCAGATCGTGTCTCCATTCTTTGCTTAGAATGATCCACATGGATTTATTGCTTCACTTTATGCAAAAATGTGGGATTTTTTGTATTACTAGGCTTGTTTGCTCGAGCTATAATATATTCCGGCACATTGATCACTCCCGGGGCAATGGGAGGACATTTCAAGGAGGTCGCACAATACACCGGAGAGCTTTTCGGATGTCCAGATGCTGGAGAAGTGCAGAGTGATCAACAGAGCATCATTCTCCTTACTTGTCTCCAGGGCGTCAGTGTTGAGAATCTCACAATGTCCTTGACTCACCATTATGTAAGTGTTTTTGGTTTTCTTCTTTTGTGATAATACTTCCCCAGTAAAAGCATTGTACTCTATATAAATGCCATGAAACCATTAAATAAAAACACATACGCAACATTTAAAGGGTATTTTCCCCATATGGGGAAATTGAAAAAGCCACAATTTGTCAAAAAATGTCATAATAAATTATACCAAATGTCCAATATCTGGGAAATTACCGATAAGTAAATTTTAACCAAAATACCAAGGTCTCCAAAGTGGTCTCAACTGGCCTCGTTAGGTCTATATTAGAGAAAACAGGTCTGCGCCATAGGTGTGCACAGTATAAAATAATTCTTGTTGCGTACTGGGAATAATGGTAGCCATTATTTAAACTGTATTTACATTTATTTTTCTTTTTTTAGTATTTACATTTGTTTAGGTTATTGAACAGTAAATGTAAGTGAAATATGATACGAAACCATACAAAAATAATTTGAAAATTTGAAAAAAAAATAGTAAAAAAAATAGAAACAGTAAGTACCTTAAACATAACAAACACTCGTGATTCCATAATGAGATCCCCGACATCACCTTTAAACTACATCTCTCCACAACTAATAATCACTGTCGACGAGTCACTATGTGCTCACAGTGACTAGCCTCACTATGTGCTCACAGTGACTAGCCGTCACTATAAGCACACATCGGCTGTCTCTCACCAAGGCAGGGTTGCCCGAAAAAGAAAAAAACTTTCATCATTTCACTCCATCACTGTTTTTCCAGAGGCGCGCTTACACTACAGTTATAAAATTAGAACATTAACACTCCTTCAGAGGGTAGACACTGTACTTCCCATCTCCAGGACTCAAGTCCAGCCTGGCGGTTTCCCTGAATCCCTTCATAAATGTTACCTTGATCACACTCCACAGCACGTCAAGTTCTAAAAACCATTTGTCTCTATTCGCTTCTATCTAACACGCTCATGAATGCTTGCTGGAAGTCCAAGCCCCTCACACAAAAAAACTTGTTTTACCCCTCCCTACAACTTTTCCAAGGCCGACCTCTACCCCGCCTTCCCTTCACTACATATTTATACACACTCAAAGTCATCTCTACTGCCTACAGCCTTCTCATTGTTGCAACATTCATTACCCATGCTTCACACCCATACAAGAGTGTTGGTACAACTATACTCTCATACATTCCCCTTTTTGCTTTCATGGACAAAGTTCTTTGTCTCCACAGACTCCTAAGTGCACCACTCACATTTTTCCCCTCATCAATTGTATGATTCACCTCATCTTTCATAGACTCATCTGCTGACACATGCACTCCTAAATATCTGAATACATTCACCTCCTCCAAACTCTCTCCCTCCAATCTGATAGCCAGTCTTTCGTCACCTAATTTTTGTTATCCTCATCACCTTACTCTTTCCTATATTCACTTTTAATTTTCTCCTTTTACATACCCTACCAAACTCGTCCACCAACCTCTGCCACTTCTCCACAGAATCTCCCAAAAGCACAGTGTCATCAGCAAAGAGCAACTGTGACAACTCCCACTTTGTGTTAGATTCTTAATCTTTTAAGCGCACACCTCTTGCCAACACCCATGCATTTACTTCTCTTACAATTTCATGTATACATATACTGAACAACCACGGTGGCATCACACATCCATGTCTAAGGCCTACTTTTACTGGGAAATAATCTCCCTCTATCCTACTTACTCTTACTTGAATCTCACTATCCTCGTAAAAACTCTTCACTGCTTTCAGTAAACTACCTCCTATTCCATACACCTGCAACATCTGCCACATTGCCCCCTATCCACCCTGTCATAAGCCTTTTCCAAATCCATAAATGGCACAAAACCTCTTTATCCTTATCTAAATACTGTTCACCTACATGTTTCACAGTAAACACTTGGTCTACACATCCACTACCTTTCCTAAAGATTCCTTGTTCATCTGCTATCCTACTCTACGTCTTACTCTTAACATACTCTCAAAACGTTATCTATGATATATATATTTTGACTTTACTACATGTCATTCTAATAGTACCTGATTAACATGGTTCAGGTAAGTAATAGACATGCAAGTCGCATGAAAGCCAAAATTAAACACATAAAAACATAAGAGGGAGAACTACAGAAGTCCTACTGACACAAACTAGGCAGGTTTAAGTCACACCCACTTAATTAAGAAGAAAGGAACACTCTTTCAGGTCTACTGGCCACAAGCTAAGCAAGTCTAACTCACACCATCCCACCACTCATGTACTTGACGATTTGCTTGGACACTCAGCATTCTGAAATCTTTCACAATACTCTGGAAGACATGAAATATTTAGGGCAGCAGTGCAGGTGAGTGGAAAGGTTAGATGACCTTTTACATGAGGATATGAACTGACCGGTGACTGGAGTTGCTCAAAATATGTATTGATGCATGCATGACTAAGTATGATTCTAAGCATTGTCAATTTTTTTTCCTGTTTTCTTCTCTATTGTGAAGTTGTGTGTTATAATGGTACATGTTTTTAAGTGTTTTTCAGTCACTCGTATATTTATGCTCCCCAGTGCATGTGTCGCATGCTAAATGTAGCATATCACCTTCATATAGCATGTCACTCCACAATAGCTCGTCACTTCTACATAGGAGTCACTTTTCATATA
>WNWK01015757.1:0-5000 GCA_009830355.1 Cherax destructor
AGATCTGTACAATGCCCATGCTAATACAGAGGTATTAGTGTTTATGCATAACTTGAAGAACATCATTTTCAGGTGAGTAGGGATGGCAACATCGATAGGCTGGGCATGTACACTTTTAGAGAAGTACACAGCAACATCTCCTTTTCCTTGCCTGTCTCTTCTCATCCATGATGTGTAGCCAGCAATTCTTGCAAATATGAGCCTGACATATGCCATGTATAGTGTCATGAATAACTCCTGGCTTAGGTTGCTGAAAGATAATCTTTGGCTTCCTGCGCGTGTTACCTACGGCAGATAATCGGGTAATGTGAGACTCAGGTAAAATGTCGTGAGTGAGGTTTGAAAAAAAAATCACTAAATCTTTACCCTCTTCGCATTTCTTTTTACCCTCCTAAAGTCTTCATAATTTTGCATTTGCTGGGGTTAAATTCATATAGGTACTTGTCAGATCAGACTTGCAACATGTATAGGTTCATTTGTAGTCTTTCCTAGTCCCCAGCTATTTGTCATCCCCTCATTAATAGCAGACGGAGAATCAAGCCCCCATTCCCCATTACTTCTTCCACCTATGTCCCTCAGATCATTTTTTCCTTGATCCCCATTTCTCCTCGTCTACCTATCGCCTTCTAATCTCCCTCCTTCCCCATCTCATTCTTTCTCCTCCTTCTCATAACCCCTTTCCCCTCTATTATTATTATTATAATCAAAAGAAGCGCTAAACCACAAGGGTTATACAGCCCTTTCCCCTCTAGTAGGAAGGGATGAGGGGGAGGGGGTTTACTGCTGATAAATCCATCACAACTTGGTCTGGTGAGGAGTAAGTTGTGCCCCCGCGGGACGCCAGTCCGTCTCAACTTAGGTCATCTCAGCTCAATTTCGCTGCGCATTATCCTCTGAGCTGAGGTGAGCCTAGCCTAAAATGAGCCAAGTACAAGAGATGCTAAGCCAATGATGATCCTTGTTCTCTCTAGGCTAGAATACTGCTGTACATTAACATCCCCATTCAAGGCAGGTGAAATTGCAGATCTAGAGAATGTCCAGAGAACTTTTACTGCACCTATAAGCTCCATCAAACACCTTAACTACTGGGAACGCTTGGAAGCACTTGTACTCACTGGAACGCAGGCGAGAGAGATACATTATAATCTACACTTGGAAAATCCTAGAAGGGATGGTCCCGAATCTGCACACAGAAATCACTCCCTACGAAAGTAAAAGACTTGGCAGACGGTGCAACATACCCCCAATGAAAAGTAGGGGCGCCATTGGTACACTAAGAGAAAACACAATAATTGTCCGGGGCCCAAGACTGTTCAACAGCCTCCCACCAGCCATAAGGGGAATTACCAATAGACCCCTGGTTGTCTTCAAAAGGGAGCTGGACAGATACCTAAAGTCAGTGCTGGATCAGCCGGGCTGTGGTTCGTACGTTGGACTGCGTGCGGCCAACAGTAACAGTCTAGTTGATCAGGCCCTGATCCACCGGGAGACATGGTCGTGGACCTGTCCGCGTGGGCGTCGATCCCCGGAATACCCTCCAGGTAGACCCCCAAGCCATGATAAGCCATCTCATTAAATTTCCGGGGGCGATGACCCCATCTTTCTCCCCAACACCCTCCAGGTAGGTAAGCCGCCTAAGATTAATAGGTCACCTTAAAGTCTCCTCAGGTTAAGAGTAGGTCACCTCAAGTCACCTCAGATTTCTTTCAATAAACTTTTTAAGTCAATATAAGACATCTTTTTCTTAATGGGGTCTCTCTCTTCTCTCTCTCTCTCTCTCTCTCTCTCTCTCTCTCTCTCTCTCTCTCTCTCTCTCTCTCTCTCTCTCTCTTATGCCAAGACACGGGAAAAAATGGCAAGAAATGACAGAAAAATTTAATTTCTTGCCATTTTCTGTCATTTCTCACCATTCATTTCTTGTCATTTTCTGTCATTTCTCACCATTCATTTCTTGCCATTTTCTGTCATTTCTCACCATTCATTTCTTGTCATTTTTTCCCATTTCCTGATGTTCAGTGAGGACAAATTCCAGCTCCTCCGTTATGGAAAATTTAAGGAATTAAAGCTAGAAGGGAGTATAAGACAAATTCTACCCCACACAATAGATGGAAAAAACTAATCTGAAGGACTTAGGAGTGATAATGTCAGAGGATCTCACCTTCAAGGACCACAACAGTGTCATTATCACAACTGCGAGGAAAATGATAGGATGGATAATGAGAACCTTCAAAACAAGATCCTTTTTAAGTCACTTGTTCTCTCTAGGCTAGAATACTGCTGTACACTAAAAGCTCCTCTCTAGGCTGGTGAATTTGCTGAGCTAGAGAATGTTCAGTGAAGGACCTCAATTACTGGGAACGTTTGAAGTTCCTTGTCCTGTACTTCCTGGAGCGCAGGCGAGAGAGATACATAATAATTTACATCTAGAAAATCCTAGAGAGACTGTTTCCAAATCTGCACACAGAAATCACTCCCTATGAAAGTAAAGGACTTGGCAGACGGTGGAACAAACCCTCAATGAAAAACAGGTATGCCGTGAGTACACTGAGAAAAAACACTGTCAGGGGTCCAAGGTTGTTCAATAGCCTCCCATCATATATAAGGGGGATGACCAATAGACTCCTGGCTGCCTTCAAGAGGGAGCTGGACAAATACCTAGAGTCAGTACCGGATCAGCCGGCTGTGGTTCGTACGTTGGACAACGTGCGGCCAGCGGTAACAGACTGGTTGATCAGGCCCTTTTCCACCTGGAGGCCTGACCCCCGGAACTCCCTCCAGGTAGACTCCAGGTAAGGGATGAAATGAAACAAATTAAACGGAATGGAAGGAACGAAACAGAAGTTAGAAAACAGAATTGAACAAGGAACAAAAGGGAAGAAAATAAACGAATAACAAAAGGGAACAAAAATTAAACAAGGAACAAAGCGGAAGAAATAATAGAAAAGGGAACAGAGAACGAAACAAACAATACAAAACAGAACTTCGAATAGAAAACGGACCGAGAAACAGGAAACAAAAGGAACATAGAAAGAACCAAAAAAGTACAAGGAACAATGAACAGAACAAGGAACAAGGACCACAACAAGGAACAAAGAACAAGGAACAAAGAAGATAACAAGAAACAAAAATGAACAAGGAACCAAGAACAATGAACAAATAAGAGAAGGAACAAAGAAAAGAATAAAGAAGAGAATACAGGACAAAGAAGAGAACAAGGAACGAGAATCAAAGAAAATAACATCAAAGGAGAACAAGGAGCAAAGGATGGAACAAGGAACAAAAGAAGGAAGACAGGAACAAGGAGCAAAATGAAGAACAAAGACAGGAACAAAGATAATGCCAAAGTTAGGAACAAGGAACAAACAAAAAGCCTTGACAAAGAAGGAACAGACCAGAAACAAACAAAGACATATAGAACGGAACAACGAACAAATAATAACACCTAATAAAGAGGAACAAAGAGGAAACAACAAACATTCATGGGAATTTAAACGTATGATAAACGTATGATAAACGCATCAGCGCATGATAAACTAGTAATATGTTATAAACTCATAAACCTATGTTACGGCCCCCTATCTAACAATGGTAGTTAGGTAATTACCTCACCGGCCGGCAGTCAAGGGGTTACGTCATCAGACCTGATGTTTGACTGCCGGGCCGGCTTGACTGACAGTGCTAACGAGACTCCCATATACAACACTGGAGAGTTCACCAGCTCCCTGATACACCTAGGGAGTGTACGAGACTCTCCCATATACACTGCTGGAGAGTGTCAGCGAGACTCTCCCCTATACAACACTGGAGAGTTCACTAGCTCCCTGATACACCTGGGAGTGTTCAACAGACAGACCTGGAGATTGACTCTTCGTGCTGGTGACGGCCTTAGACTATCTACTGGCTTATTCACCGTACCGACTGTGTTCCTGAGACTATGTACCTGAAAATGGACTGTTGTACCTGAACTATGTACCTGAAAGTGTGACACTGGTAACAGGTGGTGTCTTGTGTGACACTGGTAACAGGTGGTGTCTTGTGTGACACTGGTAACAGTGCTGTGAATGAGTGTCTTGTATGACAGGTGGTGTCTTGTGTGACATGGTAACAGGTGGTGTCTTGTGTGACACTGGTAACAGGTGGTGTCTTGTGTGACACTGGTAACAGGTGGTGTCTTGTGTGACACTGGTAACAGGTGGTGTCTTGTGTGACACTGGTAACAGGTGGTGTCTTGTGTGACACTGGTAACAGGTGGTGTCTTGTGTGACACTGTAACAGGTGTGTCTTGTGTGACACTGGTAACAGGTTGTCTTGTGTGACACTATGTGGTGTCAGGTATTTAGTGGTGTAGTCAGTCAGAGTTTGTGACGAGTGGCACGACACAGGTTGAGTCGTGTATTTGATGTGTGTCATAACGCGGTGAAAAGGTTTTATTAGAGATGGGTTCATGATGCAAGGAAGGTGTCTTATGGGCACAGAGAGAAGGGTGTCGTGTGACACAGAAGAGAAGGCGTGTCGGTGACACCGGGGCGTGTCATGTGACACAGAGAACGGTGTCAGGGGACCCCGTGAGAAGGCGTGCCATAAGACAAAGAAGTATCATGACAAGGTGTGGTAGTGTCCTGCGTGACACTAGAAGATGGCAGCGACTTGACACTACACCGAATACTTGATTTTACTTGTGACTTTTATCTTGTACTGTGATTTTGTGTAAATAGGTTTTTACACAGATTATTAGATTATATGTTTTTATTCAGATTATATGCTTTTATATTAATAATATATATTTAATATAATAAAAATCTGAAAAATGAGATTTTACTCAGTATCCCAAACAGTCGTTTATTACAAATGCATCTTTATTTGTAATAACCTACAAACGCGTGAACGTATGTTAAACGCATAAACGCAAGTTAAACGCATGCCAGACGCGTGATAAACGTATAAGTACGTGAACGCATGATAAACCATTTATAATAAAGATGGCAAGAAACAGGTGGTTA